>BROG01000030.1:580000-652500 GCA_030159075.1 Atrina japonica | reverse complement strand
TTTTCGGTGCGAAAATTAAAACGGAATCGAAAATTTCATTTCAGATACAGTATATCATTCACCGGAGGAAGAACGCCATTATCTAAAAATTCTCTTTCATTTTAAACTCACTCTCTCATCAAAGGTCGAAAATTCTGAAATTTTCGTATCAGGTACAGTATATCAATCTCCTGAGGAAGTATATCATTACGTTACCATTATGTTTGTGTTTGATAATATACATAAATGTTGAAAACTTAAATACCAGGGAATCCGAGTACTCAGCATTTCGAATTTGCTCTATGTTTTACAGCAGTATGAAGGCAAGTCATATGAAATAAGTTTCAATACATAAACAATCTCTCTCTCTCTCTCTCTCTCTCTCTCTCTCTCTCTCTCTCTCTCTCTCTCTCTCTCTCTCTCTCTCTCTCTCTCTCTCTCTCTCTCTCTCTCTCTCTTCCAGTTTTGAGTACGTGCTCTTAAATTAAAAGCAACATATGTATATGTACCCATTTTCATTTCTCAACGACAGTTGTCAATATCTTCTTTTATTAATATTGACTTAAATAAGAATTATTAAACTACAAGACTTGTAAACGACAAGGTTTTTTGGCTTTTTGAAGTATTGAACTTCCTTGATGGTAGATACATATAGATAGTGCAGTATATGATCATCACATATACCAATGTATTAATCGCCCGCAGGCTCGGGAAACAGTATACTAATCTGGTGAACAATGGAAGAACACAGACTTCTGAAAATATAGAGGTGGGATCAGGTGCTGTGGAGGAGTAAACATCTTCTTTTAGCAGGTCACAGTCGCTGCGGATCCGCCGTGAATGAAATAAGTGAGGAATAAACCCTCGTCAAAATTGGTTTAAACAATTCATCAACCATTATCGAACAGCTAACTCTATGATGTTTAAAGGGACATTAGCTGTGTGCAGGGGGGTAAAAATTGTCTTTCAGTTTTTAATACTTAGATTGATATACAATAAAATTAAAGAGATATAAACATGTATTAATATTCTTAGATATTTTGCTTGGGAGACTCATTTTGGCAATTATTCAACCTTACGTTTTGTAAATGCATACCGCACTGGACCTGACCTTATTTTCATAAACTATATAGGAATATAGGAATATAGGAATATAACATTTTGCGGTGTATAGCTCTCATTTATTATTGTACATCAAAATTATTATAATTATTATTATTATTGTTGTTGTTGTTGTTTACTGATTAACAAATTCGGCACCCCTTACAAAAGTCTACATTGCTACACTCAATATACCAAATTCTGACAATAATTACTGATATTGTATTACGTTTCTTTTCTTTCCATATGAATAGAACGTACAGATTGATAATAGTAAAGAAAATAGAAACATGATGCCAATAGTAACCCAATAGTCTTAAATTTACGAGTTTAGATCTGTCCTTGAATGATTTTCTTTGTGCTGTAACAATTTCATCAATCAGTATGTACCAGTATTAAAATTCTAAAACTTTGCAATTGGGGAATAAGCTTTTCGATAAGAGGGCGTTCGAGTAATAAAGTTTAAATTGTTAATAACGGCCAGCAAACACTTGAGAAGGAGAACGATGTCAGCAACACGTGAAGTGCCACAATTTTTAACTTGCGCTATGGAATTCTGAAACGCAGTAAGAAGACATCGATTTACATCCAAAATACTCATCACTTTCACTCTATACATTAGGAAGGAACAGTTTGTTTCCGTGTTGAGCCGTATGTTTGATTCGATAATTCCAAATTAAATCCAAAATCTTACACTTACGAGTTTAAGGCTTACAGATGGCTTTTAATGGTACATAGTAGTAAGCATTATTAACAATACCAAAGTTTTACTAAAAAAAACCCAAAAAACAAAATAAATGCTCAAGACGATCGTGTCTGTCTGAAGCGAGACTTGAAAGCTGACATTCTAATTGATTTCGTGATTAGATATATTCAGCAACTAATCCCAAACAAAATCAGTATCAAATGTTATAGGCGGTATTTAGACAACAAATCAACAGGAAGAGATCACTCATTTCTATGACGCGGATGCTGTGGACGAGGAATTACGTACATTTTACAAAAATATTGCTCTTTGATTGATAATGTAAGTTAAAAATGAATGAAAACAGTAGTTGTGTTTATCATCTACTTCGTTTTCAAGTAATTGAAGTAAAACACGCTGCTTTTTGATTTATGAAATCTTGCACTTGCTCGTACGTATTGTAACTGTCAACATTTTTTTTGAAATTCATTCAAACACAACAATAACCCACCAAATTAATTATCGAATTTTTATTTATGTAAATATTATTATTACATGGCTTCATCATCTTTTTCTACGAATCTTTTGTTATTATTATTATTATTATTAGTAGTAGTAGTAGTAGTAGTAGTAGTAGTAGTAGTAGTAGTAGTAGTAGTAATAATATCATTATTATTATTTTGTTGTCGCTGTTTTTGTTGTCTGTGTTGTTGTTTATGTTGTTTTTGTTGTTGTTATCATTGAAACTAAATATTTTCATCAGGTCGACAATACAAAAACTAATTGATATAACTACTCTAAGCCCTTGTCTATTGCGTCATCACGGGTATCACCGATCACTTCTATTAAACGCACTGGACGCCGTGTAAGATTGATACGCACACTTTGTGTTGTTTTTTTTCAAATTCACGCTATTGTATGATTGATTTACATATCTTAATATAGCTATGTGTGTTTAGCAACGTGAACTCTTAAGATGTGCGTTACAATTTATGCATTGCTTTTGTTTTGCTTTATCTATAAACGTGAATATCAGATTGCATCAACCCCACATCTTATGTTTCTTTTTTTCTATTAGTGAAACGGAAATACAACTTACAGTTGTAATTGGCAACATCAAATACGTGCACAGACAATAAACCTTATCACAATTACACTGCAGACACAAAATTTGGACCATACAAAAATTTTAGTCACATAATTTTGCAACGTGACACTCTTAATATATACGTTATTGATTTCTTTTTAATTTTCTTGATGTAAAAACTGGTACATATGTCACATGAAAGTTAAGGAATATATAAACACGTATACATGTATATAATAATGAAAAACAAGTTGATCTTTATAATGAAATGCTTGGTGGTTGTTATCGAGATAGTGACATCATAGCGACCCCCACGCACCTTTCCATCTATCTTGAAAATAGGCACAGCAATTTGGAAATACAGTCGGAGAATAAAAATTGGTTTTAGTCATCTTTAGCTCACCTGAACCGAAGGTTTAAGTGAGCTTTTCTGTTTACCTTTTGTCTGTCTGTCTGTCGGTTTATTCGGCTGTCTGTTCACTTAGCATTTTCAACTTTTCTCCAAAACCGCTGAAGGGATTTTGATGAAACTTAATTCTCCTCCAGACCTGCTGCATGTATTGAAAAACTAGTTGCATCTGAGTGATCTACATTGATGTATGATTAAAGTTTGTTAATTTCGTAGAAATTGGAAAATGTATTTTGACGCGTTTTGAGGACATTTTAGACTTTGTAATTTCCATTCATTTTTGTATTATTTCTTTTATTTTCTCCCCATTTATTCCTCATGATGCATTCATTTTTTGTGCTTAACCTGTAATTAGGTAGATAAATGCTTTCCTGAAACAAAATGCTGACATTTAACTTTTTGATTTTTTTTTATTGAATTTGTAAGACTGCAAACATGAAGAGGGAGTATTAACTTTTCACACTCTCAGCTTCTTCAAAACCGCTGAAGGGATTTCGATGAAACTTTATAGGAAGCAAGTACTCAAGGGTCTCTATCAAGTTTGTTCATTTCGGCTAGATCGGCCCAGGAGTGGATCCAGGGTGGAACAAAAGAGGCCTCATGGGGTACCCCTCTTTGAAAATCTTCTCCTCCATGACTGTTGCATGGATTTAGAAACGATCGTCTTGAGCATTATAACTTGTTTATGATATTTTCTCCCCATTTATTCATTATGATGCATTAGTTTTGTGTTTTACCTGTAATTAGGTAGATATTTGCTTTCCTGAAAGATTTGGCTGAAAATTGATTTTTTTAATATCTTATGGTTTTTTTAAGACTCCAAAAATGAGGGGGGCTTTCACACTGTTTTTTCAAGGGATGTTGATGAATCTTTATAGGGAGCATGAACTCAAGGTTCTTTATCAAGTTTGTTCATTTCGGCCAGATCGGTTATGGGGGAATCCAAAGTGGGGCAAAAGAGGCCTCAGGGGGTACTCCTCTTTTAAAATCTTCTCCAGAACTGTTGCATGGATTTAAAAACTAATTGCATCTTAGTGATCTACATATATATATTATTAAATTTGTAAATTTCGTAGAAAAAATTAAATTTTTGACGCGTTTTGATGTATTTTTACACATTGTCATTTTCATTCATTTTTGTATAATTTCTTTTATTTCCTCATTTTTTCATTATGATGCAATTATGTGTTTACATGTAATAAAGTAGAGAAATGCTTTCCTGAAAGAATTTTGCTGAAATTTAATTTTTTAAATTCTTTATGAATTAAACTGCAAAAAGTAGGGTCCATTTATTCCAAGTTCACTTACTAAGTTTGTATTTTTGACCAGATCGACTCAGAGGTGCATCCAGGGTGGGGCAAAATAGGTCTCAGGAGGTACCTCTATTTGAAAATCTTCTCCAGAACTGCTGCATTTACTGAAAAACTAATTGCATCTGAGTGATTTACCTGGATGCATGATTCAATTTCCTGTTTCTGAAATAAATTGGAAAATTAACGTTTGACATGTTTTGACATATTTCCGACATTTTTATTCATTTTAACACTCCCAAAGAGTTATCGATTAATAATGACAATTTTCATACATATGCCAATGCGATATATCCCAGCGAACTAGAAATTAAAGATACAACAGAATCAAGCACACACGCTTCATACTTAGACATTTTACGTAATATAAACACAGTCGGGAAATTAGCAACTAAGCTATACGATAAACGCGACGATTTCGGCTTTCCCATCGTAAATTTTCCACATTTAAGTAGTAATATCCCTCAGTCACCCGCATATGGAGTTTATATTTCACAAATGATCCGATATGCCAGGGCGTGCACAACATATGAAGATTTCATATACAGAGGTAAACTACTCACTGACAAATTATAGACACAGGGATATCGAAAACCGAGTTCAATGTCAACGTTCCGCAAATTTTACGGTCGGTATAATAGTCTTGTTTGCGACTACTCTGTTTCACTAAGTGAAATGTTGAGTTGCCTTTTCGTTGGCGGTTGTTGAGACGTCTGTACCAATTGTGACGAGGATACACTCCTTACTTGTTTCATTGGACTTGACTGTGGACTCACGGCGGGTGTGACCGGTCAACAGGGGATGCTTACTCCTCCATGGCACATGATCCCACCTCTTGGTTTCCAGAGGTCCGTGTTTGTCCATTTTTACCGGATTTGTATCTATGTCCTGGACATTCTATTGATTTATACTTTGGTATCTGAAATTTTTATATGTGAATACTAAAATATTCTAAACAGCTTTTAGAAAATTTGAAGGCACACAATTTTTCTTGAATTCACAGTATCAAAACATATGATTTCTCTACTCTTTACACAACTATTCCACATAAAAAAAATAAAAGAAAGACTTTTTAGCATCACAGACAACTGTTTTTTCACTAAAGGTGGTATCTGAAAATTAAAATAGCTGGTGATTGGCT
The DNA here is from genome assembly GCA_030159075.1 of Atrina japonica. Lineage (NCBI taxonomy): Eukaryota > Metazoa > Mollusca > Bivalvia > Pterioida > Pinnidae > Atrina > Atrina japonica. Next base: position 646,788 of record BROG01000030.1, on the reverse strand, counting down.
ATCAGGATACTTATTTTGTCAAACACCACTCTGATTCTTAACATAAATACACTGAAGTTGATATAAAACATGCTGGAATTATTAATAGACAATATATTTGTAATGTTCGGAGACGTGGCCTGTCAACAAACTGTCGGCATTCCTATGGGAAACAATTGTGCCCCTTTATTGGCCGACCTGTTCCTTTATTCATACGAGGCAGACTTCATTCGGAAACTGCTGAATCAAAAGAAGAAAAAGTAAACGGTGTCCTTTAATTTGACATTTAGATGTATCGACCACGTTTTGTCAATTAATATTGACAATTTTCATATATATGCCAATACGATATATCCCAGCGAACTAGAAATTAAAGATACAACAGAATCAAGCACACACGCTTTATACTTAGACATTTTATTTAATATAGAAACAGACGTGAAATTGGCAACTAAGATATACGACAAACGCGGTTTTGGCTTTCTAAAATTTTCCACATTTAAGTAGTAATATCCCTCAGTACCCCCATATGGAGTTTATATTTCACAAATGATCCGATATGCCAGGGCGTGTACAACGTATGAGGATTTAATATATAGAGGTAAACTACTCACTGACAAATTATTGACACAGGGATATCGAAAACCGAGTTTAATGTCAACATTCCGCAAATTTTACGGTCGGTATAATAGTCTTGTTTGCGATTACTCTGTTTCACTGGGTGAAATGTTGAGTTGCCTTTTCGTTGGCGGTTGTTGAGATGTCTGTACCAATTGTGATGAGGATTTCACTGGACTTGACTGTGGACTCACGGCGTGTGTGACCGGTCGACAGGGGATGCTTACACATCCATGGTACCTGATCCCACCTCTTGGTTTCCAGAGGTCCGTATTTGTCCATTTTTACCGGATTTGTATCTATGTCATAAACATTCTATTGATTTATACTTTGGTATCTGATATTTTTTATATTGTTACTATATATTTCATATAAACCACATTTGTTAATATTTGCCATCCGACCATCTATTTTCACGCACATCAATAATCACGCATTACGGTCTCCTGTTCCCGATATTCTTCTGTATTTTTGCTATTTCCAGATGATAATAAGCCAAATTTTACAATCAATAATAGGTTAAAGTATGCTGATAACCATACGTTTTGGTCTGCTTTGTTTACATATAAACTTATTGTGCAAAAACTCTTCAAGTGCGCGAAAAATGTTTTCTCGATATATATATATATTGTGAAGCCATTTTTACCCAATTTGAATAGAATTTCATTGTTAGACAGAGTGTTTTACATGTTAATCATGTTGAAATCCGATTGGAAATGGCTTCAATATAACAAAAATATGGTTTTATATTAAATATATAGTAAAAAATGTTGATCTTTATAAACTTTTGGCAAGTGGCTATACTTATTTTGTCCAACTCCAACATCTGATTCAACACAAACATACACTGAAATTAATATGCTAGAATTTCTAAAGGACAATATATACGTATAGTGTTTTGAGACCAGGTCGTTCAAAAATCCAACGGCATTCCAATGGGAACCAATTGTGCCCCTTTATCAGATGATCTGTTCCTTTATTCATAGCAGACTTTATTTATAACTTTTGAATCAAAAGAAGAAAGAGCTAATTGTACCCCTTAATTTGACACTAAGATATATCGTCGACGTTTTGTCAATTAATAATGACAATTTTCATACGTATGTGAATATGACGAACTAGTAATTAAAGACAGCTGAAAATCTAATTTACACGCTTCCTACTCAGACATTACACTTACTTTGGACAGTTAAAACCAATCTATAAAACAGACGTGGTGATTTTTGCTTCCTATTGTCAACTTACTATATTTGATATATTGTTTGGCCTTGTCTGATACCACTTTCTCTTTAGAAAAACTAGTTAAAAATGTAGATCAACTGATGAAGTCTAATTGACAGAAACGATCGTCTTGAGTATTTTGTATTTATTTATAACAACCAGGTCGTTGCCACTGCTGGTGGACCGTTTGAGTCCCCGAGGGTATACATAAATCTAGTAACTCGGTTTTTAGGTACCAGCTGATGATCTTATACTACAGTAATATTTGGCACCGATAACACCATTTAAAATTCTAAATTTTTCTTAAGCTAAGATAACCATCTTTTTACAGTGGTTACTCTTAGGCGGATTTTGGCTTTACGTTTAGATATATTATTTGGCCTTGTCTGATACCACTTTCTCTTTAGAAAAACTAGCTAGAATCATGAAGTCTAATAGACACAAACGATCGTCTTGAGCATTATAACTTTTGTATTTTTTTAAGTAGCAATATTCTCTTTTCGCCTGTATGGTTATTATATCTCGCAGATTATCAAATATACCAGAGTGTGTTCAACATATCAACATTTCATATACAGACTGATAAGGTACTGACAAGACTATCAAGAATCGCATTTGATGTCAACATTTCGCAAATTTTGCGGTCGGTTTAGTGACCTCGTTTGCTATTACGGTGTTTCACTGTTAAAGAGTCTTTTCTATAGTGGTCGTTGAATTGTCTACACCAATTATGACGATGATTAATTCTTCAAATATTTCATTTGAATTTAACTGTGAACTCACAGCGGATATGACCGGTCAACAGGGGATGTTTATTCCTCCATGGTACTTGATCCCACCTCTGGATTTCCAGAGGTCCTTGCGTGTTTAAGTTTCGCCTGATTTGTATATTGTCTCATGAACCTTCTTTCAAATGATAAGTGGTTATCTGTTATTTTTACATCTAACTTGAACGCTTTTGTTTATGAAACTGATCACGCAAAACCACTGCTGTAACAAACAATTAATAAAGATCCAATTGTCTTGTATAATTTTTAAATAGTATTGTTCCTATGTTATGTATTCTTCATTTGTCAATTACGTGTAATCAATAATTATAATAGCATACTGAAAAAAAGCATGAGAGAATTTTAAAGTTGTCTTGCCACATATTACACCAACTTTACAAAACAACAACTAGAGGACAGTTGCCAGTTTTTATGAATATCATTTTTATCTTATTGCGTGAGGCACTCGTATTTTAAAACAATATTTTCTGCCTCATGTGGTGGAATGAAAACGTTTTAATAAAAAAACAAGAAAAAGTACTCCCAAAATTTGAAAAGTAATTTGATTTGCAGAATGAAAATAACACAGTTTACATTGTTTTCACATGGAGTGCTATTTTTTACACTGTGAAAAAAGAATTAAAAATAACAAATTTATATAATGATAAATCCTTATATTCCACTACCAAAATTATAATAGAACCACCCCTTAGTTCCCGAACCACTATATAAAAAATCAAACTACATAATATATACCCCCCAAAAAATACAACATACCATATATATGAAGTATAACAAATAATAAAATATAAATTCATTTCTGTACGAATCCCAAACTAAAGATGTATTCAAGATTTTTAAGTACATTTATTTGCATATATCAAAGCTATGATGCCAAGACCAGGTATACATAATGCTTCAATTGTGAATATAATTTTCGACAACAGTTAGAATTTGCACGTTCACATTTTATGGTCGACTGAATACATTCGATTTATATTCAGTTCAAAGTGAATAAACAATTGTGATTTACAATTCAGCACATATGACTTACCATAAGTATGTTGCATCAGGTTTGAAGAAATACCTACCTTTTGTAGTGGTGAAGGAGGTGTAAAACAAATCGTTATAGTGGTGGAGGAGGTGTAAAACAAATCGTTATAGTGGTGGAGGAGGTGTAAAACAAATCGTTATAGTGGTGAAGGAGGTGTAAAACAAATCGTTATAGTGGTGGAGGAGGTGTAAAACAAATCATTATAGTGGTGGAGGTGTAAAACTAATCGTTATAGTGGTGGAGGAGGTGTAAAACAAATCGTTATAGTGGTGGAAGAGGTGTAAAACAAATCGTTAATTTTCATATTTTGCTTCTATTTCTTTTCTAATTCCAAAATTACCCGTGCTCTTCAACTTTAATTCAAGATATAGTAAAAGTGAGAGTGTTTTCAGATTCTTTTACATTTTAGTTTAGAAAAAAGTAATTAAATAACAAAAAAAATCATTTTTCCGTGTCTGGTTTTATGTTATAGCATTATAATACTGTGATTGTTCAGAGATTCTGACATGGCTTTGTTTTATGTCTAAGTTACAGACAATCTTTATTCGTCATCTTGTTCAACCGAACATTAATACACCATGTTGAAACAAAAACTGAATGTTTATATCAAAATAGTAGACCAATAAGAATGATGATGATGATGATGATGATGATGATGATGATGATGATGACCACGACGACGATGATGATGACCACGACGACGATTGCTATTACGATTTATTAATATATTTCAATTTTAATAACCTCGGGTCCCCAAATCCTTGGTTTGGATGATCCGTAAACTCTTTGAGTAGTTCTGTTAGTTTTAAAACGCGTAATCATCATTATCATATCGTCTTGCTGCCAGAACACAACGGCCAGACTATATTTTGTTTTGCATGATGTTACCCTAATGTATCATGATTATAGAATGATTTCAATATGGTCAACGGGTCAAATTGTACATGTGAAATAAGATCATAAGTCATAATTTAATTTCATCATAAATTATTTTTAATAAAACTGAGAAAATTGAATTGTAATCGTTAGTAACTTTAAACATAAATCATAATTATGTAAAGTGTGACTAACTCTATTTGGTGACATGTGAAGTGTATGTTCAATTTCTCTCCTCACCGCGTTCGGGCCTTATTTTTATTCAGTAACATTGTAGTATTGTATACATGGCAACGACAATATCGACTTACAGAAATTTTACAGATTGACTTTGTAATAATATTAAATATGCCTAGATATCAAATACTTATTTAGAAGTTACGCCTACCCGACAGGCATGTCACATGTATTGACATACTGTTTGCGGTCTGGAGGAGACTTAAATTTGACTTTGGTTTAAAATTAGAATGAATCTGCTTAACATTAACAAGAAATGACGCGTTATAAAAATGAAATCAATAGAAAATAGATTATTTCCTGTATTATCTACATCTGAATATAGGTCATAAAAATTGTAATTTGTCAGTTACTTATAGGCCCCTGATGACAAAATTGAAGATAAAATTAACATATAAACGAGGTGACGCGTAACAGCGTGTGTGGGGGCGAAGATAATATTCGAATGATACAACATGTGTGTTTATTTTTGTCGTGTTTGTCAATATTAAATTTGCGATTTATCCTTTCGAGTTTCTCCTTGGATCCCCATCCATTGTTTTGACTTGCTTTCCCTGTTTTGGACACATGTATAAACTATGCTAATTTTTCTGACGAACACATATATACACTACGCTAGTTGTATCTGACGAACACATACATACACTAAGCTAGTTGGTTTTTTTTCTGACAAACATATATATACACTACGCTAGTAGTAATTTTTCTGACGAACACATACATACACTACACTAGTTGTATTTTTCTAACGAACACATACATACACTACGCTAGTTGTAACTGACGAACACATACATACACTACGCTAGTTGTTTTTTTCTGACGACCACATACATACCATAGGCGTCGGAAGCAAATTGAAAGTGGGGGGGGCTGAACCAACTTAAAACACACACACACGCCAGAAGTGGGGGGGGGGGGCTAAACTAACTTAAAACACACACACGCCAAAAACGTCTTGGGGGCTAAGCCCCAATTTTCAACACCTATGCCTATCTTTGCAAAAAAAAAGTGGGGGGCTATGCATACACTACCCTGGTTGTATTTTTCTGACAAACACATACATACACTACGCTAGTAGTAATTTTTCTGACAAACACATACATACACTACGCTAGTTGTATTTTTCTGACAAACACATATATACACTACGCTAGTTGTATCTGACGAACACATACATACACTACGCTAGTTGTATCTGACGAACACATACATACACTACGCTAGTTGTTTTTTTCTGACGACCACATACATACACTACGCTAGTTGTATTTTTCTGACGAACACATATATATAGTACGCTAGTTGTATCTGACGAAGACATATATACACTACGCTAGTTGTATTTTTCTGACAAACACATATATACACTACGCTAGTTGTATATTTCTGACAAACACATATATAAACTACGCTAGTTGTATTTTTTCTGACGAACACATATATACACTACGCTAGTTGTATCTGACGAACAGATACATACACTACGCTAGTTGTATTTTTCTGACAAACACATATATACACTACGCTAGTTGTATCTGACGAATACATACATACACTACGCTAGTTGTATTTTTCTGACAAACACATATATACACTACGCTAGTTGTATATTTCTGACAAACACATATATAAACTACGCTAGTTGTATTTTTTCTGACGAACACATATATACACTACGCTAGTTGTATCTGACGAACACATACATACACTACGCTAGTTTTTTTTTTCTGACGACCACATATATACACTACGCTAGTTGTATTTTTCTGACGAACACATACATATAGTACGCTAGTTGTATCTGACGAACACATATATACACTACGCTAGTTGTATTTTTTCTGACAAACATATATACACTACGCTAGTTGTATATTTCTGACAAACACATATATAAACTACGCTAGTTGTATTGTATCTGACGAACACATATATACACTACGCTAGTTGTATCTGACGAACACATACATACACTACACTAGTTGTATTTTTCTGACAAACATATTTACACTACGCGAGTTGTATCTGACGAATACATACATACACTACGCTAGTTGTATTTTTCTGACAAACACATATATACACTACGCTAGTTGTATTTTTCTGACAAACACATACATACACTACGCTAGTTGTATCTGACGAACACATACATACACTACGTTAGTTGTATCTGACGAACATAAACATCCACTACGCTGGTTGTATTTTTCTGACAAACACATACATACACTACGCTAGTTGTATTTTTCTGACAAACACATACATACACTACGCTAGTTGTATTTTTATTTCTGACGAACACAAACATACACTACGCTAGTTGTATTTTTCTGACAAACACATATATAAACTACGCTAGTTGTATTTTTTCTGACGAACACATACATACACTACGTTAGTTGTATCTGACGAACACATATATACACTACGCTAGTTGTATCTGACGAACACATACATACACTACGCTAGTTGTATCTGACGAACACATATATACACTACGCTAGTTGTATCTGACGAACACATACATACACTACGCTAGTTGTATCTGACGAACACATACATACACTACGCAAGTTGTGATTTTTCTGACGAACACATACATACACTACGCTAGTTGTATTTTTCTGACAAACACATATATAAACTACGCTAGTTGTATTTTTTCTGACGAACACATACATACACTACGTAAGTTGTATCTGACGAACACATATATACACTACGCTAGTTGTATCTGACGAACACATACATACACTACGCTAGTTGTAATTTTTCTGACGAACACATACATACACTACGCTAGTTGTAATTTTTCTGACGAACACATACATACACTACGCTAGTTGTATTTTTATTTCTGACGAACACATACATACACTACGCTAGTTGTAATTTTTCTGATGAATCATAGGGATAAGCAGAAACAACTATATTGTAGTTTGTCTGCATTATAATATATGTATTACACTTTATGTATTTGTTGTGGAGAATATCTGTATGTATACTGTATGTATCTGTTGTCACATACGAAAAAAATCTACATGTATATTTAATAAAGTGATTGTTAGCCTACGTATGTGGTGCATATAAGTGTGATGGTGCATTACAAAAAAATCCCTCTCCAATATTCATATTCACTTTTATACAAAAATTAGAAAGAAAAAAATATATTTCAAATGGTTACATATCAAATTTTGTTACAACATCAAAGACTGCTACTTTGATGACCATCAAGCAATGGTGGATATTGTCCAGTCTAGAACAGCAAACGTTTCTACAAAAGTTCCAGTCACTTTCTCATCTATCTTACTGCCCAGACTATTTCCAGGGCCTTTTTAGCTCACCTTACCAAAGGTTTTTTGTCAACCCTTTGGCATTAGTTTGTCGAACTTCATGAACTTTTTTTTTAAAAAATCTCCTCTGAAATCACGGGTCCACTTTGAACCAAACTTGGTCTACATATATCATATTTTGAGTGTTCGCTTTAAAATCCCCGGTTGTTTTTCGAATTATCTGTCCATTAACAACATGGTAAGCCAGTGCAATCCGTGTTCGATTGAGATGTTTCATGACGGACGCCAGTAAAGACGCCTGGATTTTCTCCTCTTACAGTATTTTTTATCCTACAGTTAGTACCCCTTTAAGCTGAAATCAGAGTCATTAGAAATTGACATAAGTTGCAGAACTTGTTTGTTAATTGTTTTGAACATACATGTATAGGTCTACTTCATTTACACTTCTGTCAATGTATATAAATACATTAATGACGTACCTCCGTGACTGAAGAGCAACGTGCTTTAAACAATGAGATATTTCACCACTTGTCAGCGCAGGCTCTAGTCCCTCTGGAACCTAATCTGATTTGTGAAAAAGGTCTGCCAGTTTACATGCAGAAGTTGAGAAGAATTTTGTTCTCTACCTGGGTCCATTGTAACCGGTTTCTCTCCCACACCATTAGAAACTGACAGGCAACCATATAGTTGAGTCACGATGGCGTAAAAGACCAAAACAAAGATATATATGAAGCTAACACTAATATTAGAACTTAAGGGGACATTAACTTTTTTCCAAGTTTTATTTTTCCTTTTCACTACTTTTTGAATTTGAATGGTGTTAAATATGAAATGGTCGTATGTTGAGCCTGCGCTAGCATGTCAGGTCATAAATCATGTGACCTACAAAATGTGAATGTGAAATATGTAGTCTGGAGTTATAAAAGTATTCACGGAATTCTGTCTAAGCTCACATAATATCATCTGTTTGGTTTTTTTACATCTTATAACAGTAGGCCTAATCTGCCAAATGACGTGAAAGGCTGGTTTTCCGTATGTTTGTTTAGAATTACTTTAGTTTTATTTTCGTCGGTTTAGAACTACATGTACTCGACATTAGCGATATATAGATCCATAGATATGTAAAACTAATTATATTAAAACGCATCAATTAAAGCATAATTTGTCAAATTATTTGACACCCTGAGTGGATAGATCTAGATTACCAAGTTAGTTATATTAGCAAGGGTTGATTCAAGTATTATTCTTGCACAATAAGTTTACATGTTAATAAAACAGACCAAAACTTACGGCTATCAGAACACTTTTATTCATTATTTATTGTAAAATTTGGCTGGTTTAAAATTCATTTGGAAATGTAGCAAAAATTAAATACCAAAGAACATCAGGAATAGGATACCAGAATGCGCGATTATTGATGTGCGTTAAATAGATGGTCGGGTGAGATTTTGGTGGAAGAACAAGATTGGTCGAGCCCCGATATATAGAAAGTTAGCAAAATTATGTATAACAATCCAGTCTACTGTCATTTCATCTGGTCGCCTCTAGCTTTTCCCGATTTGAATCCGAAATTATACTTGCAAGCTTGTTAGTGACTAAGATTTAAAATCATTCTCAGTCACAAAAGAGTACTTCCGGTCAAAACGATGTGAATTTGACAGGTTTATCAGTTTGGTATTGTAATTCCCATATGTTGTTTTCAAGTAATCGCACGTTCAGCTGTATTTCACACTATGTCACTTAAGGTAAGAATTCATTCAAGAACATTCAAGTTACCTAAATGTGGTTAAATTCATGCATTATTTAATGCCGATGATCGTCAATGATATTGATAAGTCATTAAGTGAAATGTGGGTTTGGTACGAAGATGCTGCTGGTCATATGTTGAAATTTGATCATCTCTAGGGACTAGAAACGTCTTACTTAGACCCTCGCTGTATTTTGTACCATAGTGGAGAGTGAACAAATACACGAATCAGAGTGATAAGCCTCAAAAGTCATGTGCATTATATAATATATAAACAATAAGCGGTCAGACAATTAGGGTATGTTAGAGCACTGACTACAGATTTTCAGTGTATTCAGTTGTAAGACTGTATTTCGTTAATAAACTGATATTTTCAAGTTGTAAGACTATATTTAGTAAATAAAGTTATAATACATAGCAAAAACATTCACACCCGATGAATTATTTTCTATAAAGTATTATTATAGTGTAACAACAATGTACCAGAAAAGATTCCATTTCCAGTCTTGAGTTGGGATCTATGGCACGGAACCTAACAGGGATTTGGAATAGTATAAAAATACAATTAAATGTAAAGTTGTTTACTTAATAATGTATATATTTCCTAAAAACTGTAGAGTACTCTAGCGTAGTCTGATTAGTCCGACCCAATAATAAGACAGGTAAAACCTATGGAGAGGGCGAAAAAATTCATCAACAGTTTCACATGTTTGGTGTTTTTTATCACATTAATTTTCCAGTTATTCACTCATTGTTTTAAATAAAATATTAAGTGGCTGACTGTTTCTTTGGTGTTACATTTTGTTTATGCCTTGCGCAAATTGACTATGTGAGCCAAATTTTTGCTATTAGAAGTACAGGTCCCAAGATGTGGTAGGAATAAAATGTTACCTTCTCTACATATATGAAGGCTTCGCCCTCTTTTAACTGCCCTATATCATAGTACATTTGACTTGTACATGTAAAACGATGTATCTCAGTCAGTTAGTCAACTTAGTGATGGTGTATTGTCAGTATTGATACTGCAGGGATTTTCTACCCTATCGTAGGGGCTGAAATAAGGGGACACAATTTGGAATTCTAACGTGAATTTGTGTCAAATTGTGAAAAATTGTTTGCACACATGGGAATCAAAATATAATGGAATATTTAATTAAATGCATTTCATGTTACACTAATTTATTTTTCATTACAGTAGTGACCTCAACACCAAATTGGGATATTTTTTCATCAAATTGGGGAAAAAAAACCATGTAATTTGCATTGGGAATGGGACCGATTTTCGGCCCCATGGAAACTATAGAAAAAGGCCTGGTACCGTACAACTTCTGACTTTTCACATCTGTTTGACTTTAGGGAAGGGTAGATCTAGGGCAGTGTTTTACCCTATGCATGATTTCTGCGTCTCTGACGCAAAACATCTTTTCAAGACGCAAAACAGGAATAAAAGTGAGTCCCTAAGGATGCACAAAAATCTTAGTACAGCATTTGCCAGATTCGCATTTGGCGAATGTTTTAAAAACTTTGCAAATGAAATTCTATTCTGGCGAATGTAAATTTGGAGCTGAATCTTTTTATTATTATTTTTGAAAATGATAATTCCTTACAAATACGCATTTCTGATCTGCCCATGTGTAATTAATTTGTTTCACACCTGTGTATTGTTTTGACAGTAATCAGTCTTATGCCTCCGGCGCCGATGTGTATACAGTAGCCAATAGGTAAACTGCTATTCGTCACGCCTAACTAAACATACCTGCAAATCATCCTATCTTTTATGTTACCCAACATCCATGATGATAATTAATTCCTAATTATCCTTTAACTAGATTTAAAACTTGGAAGACTTCACCACATGTTGAAATGAAGGATGAAGTACTACTACTAATGATATCGGGCCACTTATGTACTTGTGTCGAGATTGATTACTTGTCTCATTATCAGAAAATAATGTTTATCACCCCAATTACACTGACAAAATACAAAATAAAAATGAATATTTACATACCAACCGTAATTTCCTTCATTACAGTTATACAGAAGGACCGTATTGTTGTATCAATAAAACCAGTGGGTCATCACTTGATCTAAGTGTTAACCGCTAGCTGGCGTAGGAATACCTGAATATCTAAGAAACCCTTTCCATGACCATGTTACGGCATGGATTTGTCTGACAAGTATTCTCTGAACATATGAATGAATCAATAAGAATAAAATAACACACATTCATTCCATATTTTTATTTAAAGCCATTAATTACCACAAAACAAACAAAAATCACTGAAAGAAATCGAAAACACAAGACTAGGCCTGCATCTGTAGCACACTGTACATGCCCATATTGCGATAGATCTAGGTCATGTTATGAAAAGAAACACAGGCCACAGAAATGAAAATTTGCTTTGTAGTTACATTTTTGTACTTTGCTTGTAAGTAAGTTGAAAAGGGGATCAGGTCTAGTGTAAATTTGTCCTGCATCTCTGATAAACAGCTTGCTTTTCTGTCACGATATACATGTAGGCCTAGGCTATTCCTGTCAGAAACAATTCGTCATTTGCATCGCGTGAAATCGACTCCCAGTCCACCTCAAATGCTATTAATTGCTAGGCTAATTACCAGGCCCATTTTGTTTTTCACAACCTATAATGTTAATGCCGAGCATAAGTAGTGTTCATATGTTTCTCAGTTAATTGACGGGATACTCTATATGATCAGTTGGTAAAAACTGAAGTCTGAATTGACATGGATATGGATCTATCATTCATACTTTATAGGCCTACACAGATTTTCTACAACGAACGTGTCAATACTTATTTTTTAAACAGAAAAATAAAAGTTTGTTATTTCACAACGTAATCTGCATTTGTCTTGTTTCAATTGATTTGAAGGATTTGCCAGTGGGCTAGCCTATATACTGAAATAGGTCTACTTACGAAATTGTCACCCCTTCACAGTTCACGGCATTTCCCAGCTGATTCAGCGATTGGTAAAATATCAAATAGAATGGCTGCTTCCAGTTGTCATGAACAAATATTAACAGTCATGCTAAAACTTTCTGTGGTATATTCCACTGATAAAATGTAAGAATTTCAAGAACTTTTGTTGTAAATAATGATCATCTGTTGCTATCCAAAACGTGGTAGGCCTATCAGCCATTTGTACACAGCCCATTCGGTCAATTCTCTTCTGACACATTTAACCTGCCACTACTAAATGGTGGAATATTAAAAATTGCGAACTAAATCTGAGAATAAGTATACAAAATTGTCCATATCATTAGTTTCTTTCAAAATGACATAAAAAAGAAATTAAACCTTAATTTCATTTAGTATTTGCAATCAGAAAAGAGAACTACTTCTCATGTCAAAACAGCTGTTGAGCCATTACGTCATATGAAACCCCATCTGCAAAGTCAGTATTCTGGAATGAATTTACATGTAGTATCCAGTGGACTACAGTTTCACTGAAAAATGGTAATGTATATGAATTGCTTGGAGAAATTCCTTGTGTCCAAGTTGGCTAAAGCCATACCATCTCACATACACCCCTGTCAAATCCTTGTGTCCAAGTTGGCTAAAGCCATACCATCTCACATACTCCCCTGTCAAATCCTTATGTCCAAGTTGGCTAAAGCCATACCATCTTACACACTCCCCTGTCAAATCCTTGTGTCCAAGTTGGCTAAAGCCATACCATCTCACATACTCCTCTGTCAAATCCTTGTGTCCAAGTTGGCTAAAGCCATACCATCTCACATACTCCCCTGTCAAATCCTTATGTCCAAGTTGGCTAAAGCCATACCATCTTACACACTCCCCTGTCAAATCCTTGTGTCCAAGTTGGCTAAAGCCATACCATCTCACATACTCCCCTGTCAAATCCTTGTGTCCAAGTTGGCTAAAGCCATACCATCTCAAAGCATACTCCCCTGTCAAATCCTTATGTCCAAGTTGGCTAAAGCCATACCATCTTACACACTCCCCTGTCAAATCCTTGTGTCCAAGTTGGCTAAAGCCATACCATCTCACATACTCCCCTGTCAAATCCTTGTGTCCAAGTTGGCTAAAGCCATACCATCTCACATACTCCCCTGTCAAATCCTTGTGTCCAAGTTGGCTAAAGCCATACCATCTCACATACTCCCCTGTCAAATCCTTGTGTCCAAGTTGGCTAAAGCCATATCATCTCACATACTCCCCTGTCAAATCCTTGTGTCCGAGTTGGCTAAAGTCATACCATCTCACATACACTCCTGTCAAATCCTTGTGTCCAAGTTGGCTAAAGCCATACCATCTCACATACACCCCTGTCAAATCCTTGTGTCCAAGTTGGCTAAAGCCATATCATCTCACATACTCCCCTGTCAAATCCTTGTGTCCAAGTTGGCTAAAGCCATACCATCTCACATACTCCCCTGTCAAATCCTTGTGTCCAAGTTGGCTAAAGCCATACCATCTCACATACTCCCCTGTCAAATCCTTGTGTCCAAGTTGGCTAAAGCCATACCATCTCACATACTCCCCTGTCAAATCCTTGTGTCCAAGTTGGCTAAAGCCATACCATCTCACATACTCCCCTGTCAAATCTAAGGATTTAACTAGGGTCACATTGGTGAGAAGCGAGTGCACTAACCACTTGTCTACCCAGACACTTGGACATGGGTAGGTAAACAAGAGTGGAAAAGATACATGCAAGTGTTTGATAACAGTGTAAACTACATGTAAATGTCAATAAAGTTGGTTTTATTTTTAAAACAACAAAAGTTTAACCCTATATGTATGCTAATTTTTTTAATCTAGTGAAATATTATAGCACACAGATTTTAAATACATTGAACCAGATTTTATAGCTCATACATTTTACACCTCAAATTCTACATTTAAAAGAGAGTCCTGATTTGTCCAGTGGCTCAAGGATTCTGTCCAGATTTATGGAACTTCAGTTGATTCAAGAAAATCAGGGTGGTTTTACATTGTACATGTAGGTAAAATGTACATATAGATGTAAGTTAAGATGTAATGTACAATGTAGGTCCCATTTCTTATGATTCTTCAGTTAATGTACATAATGTAACTGATTTGGGAAATGTCGTGTACCAGTAGATTATTGATAATGTGTGACATAGAGCCACTCTCAACTTTAAAATGTTGATTACTTTGCTTTTAATGATCTTTTCTAATAACAAACACTGTGTGCTTCAGTTACATGTAGTAAGGTACACATAGGTATCTGTTATTGGAATTAATTTATACAAATAGCACTTTGAAAATTATCACATATTTTGTCCTATCTGGAATAAATTTAAAGGTTGCAGAGGTGAGAAAATCCTATGCCTGACTTGCCCGACCCGTTGCGTTTACCAATACTGTCGGGACAAGTGAGTTGTTTTAGTTTAAATCTAGAGTTCAAAGTTCTGTAGAAGTATTTTTGTATGTAATAAAAAAAATTGTCAGTAAATCTTGGACAAGTAAAATCTATTACGGGCAACCATTTTTTTTTGCATACCCCTGGCTTGTATCTAAATAATAATAGGCTGAGGGAATTCCTAGACTAAATCTTCAACAGTGACTTATTTCTTGTTTCAATTACTCCTATCAAAACATATACATGTACATGTAGTTAGGTAAATTGTGACACATAACACCAAAATCCAAACAGCAGCTAGCTACAGAACAAATTAACATTTCTATATGATACAGATCAACATTTTAGCTGTTGACATTTCATTTGATCTATGTTTAATAATCTGTATTTACACCTGAAAATAGAAATTTTCCATTTCATCAATTGCAATATGAACCAAGTAACTTAAAAATTCTTTATAATTTCTGTGTGGTTTATCTTTGAACAAGTCCCTGTCTCAATATCATTCATGATTAAAAATTATACAGCAGTAAAACTGTCCAGATCTCTCAAATATGTGATGTTATGTGCCATTTTTTATCAACATTTTGGTGAATATATCTAAACATAGAAGTTTTCTCTTTAATATTTGGTATTATGGTCTATCCTTAGCTAATTTTGCTGTAAAATTGACCATATACTTCTCATGTAAGCTGTGTGATAGAGATGGTGTCATTGCTGTTTTAAAATATACATCTATATTTTTGGTAGATGGAAATCAAATGTATTTTATCTCACTGAGCTCATTTTATTCTGGTCAGATCTATGTCATAATGGGAATCTTTTTTTGAAGCAATACATGTATATATACATTTAGTAACTGAATTACCATTTAACAAAATGATTGAATGAATACAGTGAAGCCTTGCTTGGGAGACCACCTGTCCTCACATGTAAGACTGTAAATATTCCGTCACTTGAAAATTTCCTAATTCATGTAAATATTTTATAAGAATAGACACTCGCTAATATTAAAGACCACCTCAATAATCAGACCACATTTAGTCAGTCAGGCGGTCTTAATAGTGCGGATTCAGTGTATATAACTTTTACCCTTTGTACATGTAAGTGTACATATACTGTACATATGATGCTGATACCAAAGTACTCACTGTAACTAAGTGCCTCACATATTCTATACTCTATCATATTTTTGACTTAGTTTTAAACCACTGTCCTGTATGATCTGTGGTGGGATATCATCATATCTATAGATATGTTTTCATCTGGTATTTACACCACAAGTAGCAATGGAGATTATAGGGTGATGCAAGAAGGAGTGGCAAAGTCTATTAATGGGCTATTGGAAATGCTGTAGTAGGAATGAGTGGCAAAGGCTTATTAATAGGCTTGTGGATAAGGTCTAGTATAAATGACTGGCAAAGTCTAATAGTAATAATGGGGTTGTGGATAAGGCCTGGTAAGAATGAGTGACAAAGGCTTATTAATAGGCTTGTGGATAAGGCCTGGTAAGAATGAGTGACAAAGTCTTATTAATAGGCTTGTGGATAAGGTCTAGTATAAATGACTGGCAAAGTCTAATAATGATCTTGTGGGTAAGGCCTGGTAAGAATGAGTGGCAAAGGCTTATTAATAGGCTTGTGGATAAGGCTTAGTGCATGTAGGAATGATTGGCCAAAGGTAATAATGAGCTTATAGATATAAGGCCTTGTAGGAATGCCTGGCAAAGGCTAATAATGGACTTAGGAATAAGTTGCACAAACTTATTTTGAGACATTGGATAAGTGCTAGTAGAATGAGTGAGATGAGTGTGTATTGGACATGATATGGAATACCGGTACAGTATTGTATGATTGAGTGGCAATGCCTGAATGGCTTTACTGGACCTATTGTTTTGTGGTTAAAGTTTAGAAGAAATGATTGGCAGGGACTTGTACTGTGTCATCCTCTGCACAACCCAAGGTGGCAGGGAATTTCTGCTGCCATTAAATAAAAAAGATAGGATCACTGACTCAAAAATGTATTGAATAAATTGAATTATATGTACCCAGATACCAACTTGATTTCCTCCAAAATAAAATAAATAAGTGATTCATGTCCATGTATGCCCTATAACCACAGAAGGCCGAAACTACATGTATGTCAATATAATAGAATCAAGTATATACATGTGTCTTTTTAAGTTTTATTATATATGTGCTACATTTGTATATGTATTGAAATGATACAGTCACATGTATATACATCATTGAACCCTTGTTATACTGCCATCTTATGTTCAACCCAAATTTGGCATTATAAAGGGGCTTGGCAATAGGTGGGGGAAACCGTAAATGAAAGTTTTGGAAAAATTGGACTTTTGAAAAATTTGGGCATAAAGCAAGGTAGTAAATGAAATGAGGGGCATTATAAAGAGGTTTTACTGTACTAAATTTTATTCTGTTGACAAAGCTTTGGACTCCTGTTCCTATAACATACATATATTTGCAGCCTCCATACACCAGCCTTTTGAGCCATAATCCCATTTTATTTCAATAGGAATATGTTCCCAAAACATGTATGTAAAATGTACAAGCTACAAAATAATTCCTTTATCGTAGTTCGTCATATAAATACTGAGGTTCACTACATCAATTAGTGGCAGGTTGTGTATGTTATGGATAGTCCATATTTATGAGAATATTCTAAGGAACTGAAAATTCACCAGTTATCATTCTGAGTCAATGAGGGGCAGTTTGGTTGTAAAAAGTAGGTTTATATTTAAGTTATGAAAGAAAAATAAACAAGAACAAAACCCAGGTCCTTTTGTGAATACAAATGGTAGCCACATGTTCACTTGTTTAACATGTACAACATTGTACATGTGTACATGTATTCTTATACACTACACAGGTAAAGCCCGTACCTGTACATTTGTATAATTTCCAAGTAAGCCTACAATGTATGTCAGTTTATCTCGTCAGTTAATGATGATCTTTTTAGTATGGTACATGTACATGGTGTCATGTTACAGTATACATATATGTACAAACTTTATCATGACAAATTTTATAAGTTTACCCGAAATGAACATAAAAAAATTGACATCTGAAATTGACTATCTAATTAGCATGTTTCAAGGACATAATGTATAATATTTATGTGTATCGGTACTGTAAAAGAATATTTTACATCAGACAGACAAGCTTTATCATATAATTCAAAGTGCTCATTGATCAAGATCTGTTTGTAATATATATGATTGATACCTGTCAGTTTCTCTGACCTAGCTTGACCTTTGAAATCTATTGTTTTATGTGGGTTTTTTTACAAATGCATGTTGATGTCATAATGACCTGGCACTCCAAACTTGTTTCATCATTTTACAATGGTATATATTTGTTATGTTATCAGTTACTTATCAACAATGTACAATATATTCTTTTGTCTTTCTTAGTTAATGATGCACTAGGTATTGATCTGTGTCACCTTGTCATCACCTTGTCATGGTATCAAAACAGTCCTTGTGTTCAAAAAGACAGAAACAAATAGTGTATCCATAAGAATAGGAAAGTATATTAACATTTAGTACAATGAGTGATTTTAATTTTAAGAATCAAATTTGATGTATTATTATATATTGGGTTACCTTTCATTGCAACATCTTTTTTTGTCAAGATGATCTGACTGCTTTGCAGAAGTCTAATTGTAGAGTGCTCAACTTTAAAGTGGAAGGTCCTGTTTATACATGTACTTTTAGAAAGAAGGGGCCAGGAGTCAGGGGATCGCCAAAGGCGTACATCTGATACAGATATTGATATATAGCTATATATATATAGTATACTAATTTTTTCCAGACAAAGAAATCTTTACAACAGGTGGTTGATTTTGCAGGCTGTTGGCTCTTATGAGTACACTGATCTATACCTAAGATTTTAAAAAGGTACTGATTGCTCCCTCACCAAATACTTGACATAAGAAGTGTAAGTCACAGGTCTTTTGGAAGAGATGTAAATCCGATGTCCCATGACAAGGTACAAATGTAGGTGTGACATGTAAAAGGACACTCACTGTTTTGTCATTAGTCCATAGTATACATGCAGGTGAAAATTTGTGGCACTTAATTAACTTTAAACTTTTTTTTCATTATTTGGATATATTAAGAACCTGCTACTCACAAATCTTTCATGGGACTCACAAATCTTTATCTTGTCGGTCTAAGGGACTCACTAATATTCAACCCTAGGGTGAACCCTGATTATACATGTGCATGTTATATACATGTAATAATTAACTAGGAAACTACATGTATCTTAAATGAGTAGGGACTAAAAATATAAGTTTGACTGTTCAAAGCCTGTGTACATGCCATTGTGATAGTATTACTGTACATGTACATGTGTTAGTGGAAATTTTAGCGTTTTGTTATAAAATATGGTACATTTGTATATGATTTTAGCGAGAAGTAATTTTAGGGATTTCATGATTAAAAAAATAAAGATAACTGCTTACTACGATGAGGAATGAATTGTTAGTGATATTCAATTTTAAGGATCTTAGCAACCTCAGTTGTCATAGGAATATTTAATTTAGACATGACATTGTAAGGGTTACATTTACATGTACGTGTATTTATTCCTTGAAATTTTAAAAGTTCTTCCTTGGCATTAAGATTCATTAAACCATTGCAAATCCAAAGGTCAAATTTGCTAATGATGTTTTCATTAAAGTGAAATAATTTTGGTGGAACATAAAAACAACATTAATTATAATTTAATCTATGGAAAACCTTTGTACATGTACTTGTAGCTCTTTGTTGATGTTTTGCATTTTCTAGAAGGGCACCAACTTGAAATACATGTACCTGTAAAATGAATGCTGGCTTTCATTACATGCAGGATTCAGAGAAATTTTTCCATATATTAATCTTTTCATTCAGTGTTTACCATGAATTGAAATTACAGAGGACAAAGATTTAATTCAACGTTAGTCACAGAACATTTTGTTGACAGGGCGTGAAGTTCTATTTTAGTATTTTTTACTGCCACAATTAAAGATAAAGATGTTTACTTTATGCCATTCCACAAGCAGTTTCAGGTATATAATTTATTATTATTTAGATTTTGTCAGGTGTTTGAAATGATTTTTGGACTCTTTACTACTCTGACCTCAAAACATAGATAAGAGTAATTCATATTTCTATCGCAGATTTACACACAAATCGTGACTAAATTATGTCTGTGTGTATCATGTGAGGTACAGAAAACAGCCATAATCATTCTTTGATAAAAAATTACCCAGTAGTGATTGCAGTTCTAGGTTGTTTTTAAATTAAAATTTATTGGCAGATTTAGTTTCTTGTATCATAAAACTCATTCTCATAAGAAAGTCTTGTATAGTAAAACTCATTTTAATAAGAAAGTCTTGTATAGTAAAAATAATTCTAACAAGAAAGTCTTGTATAGTAAACTTATTCTAATAAGAAAGTTTTGTATAGTTAAACTCATTCTCACAAGATTATAATGTATAGTTTTGTAAAACTCATTCTCACAAGATTATAATGTATAGTTTTGTAAAACTCATTCTCACAAGATTATAATGTATAGTTTTGTAAAACTCATTCTCACAAGATTATAATGTATAATTTTGTAAAACTCATTCTCACAAAATTATAATGGATCATAATGTATAGTTTTGTAAAACTCATTCTCACAAGATCATAATGTATAGTTTTATAAAACTCATTCTCATTTGCACAAAAATGAAGTTTAAAGTGATGCATTTATAACTTTGTTTTGGTTATGAAAATGTTATAATTGTATCTACTGGTTGTTTTTGTTTTTGTTTTTTTAAAAAACAATTCATATTAGGGAGTGTTGTGAGGCTTTATCAGGTTCATGTACAAAATGTACCAATAGTCATTGTATTCAGAAGGTTCATGTCTCCAATGTTAAAACACTTCCATGTGATGAATGAGTTAATAATTCACTGTCATAGACTTATTACATATACAAACTTTACAGTATTAGTTCATCTGTCTCGTCAGTAAGAGTATATGTAGGTCAGTTTTGTCAGACATCCTCTAAGCTTTATCCATTTGTATCGGTCAGTAAGAGTAGGTCAGTTTTGTGTGACATTCTCGTACCTCTGTCCATCCATCTCAGTCAGAGTACAAATGTAGGTCAGTTTTGTCAGATATCCTCTAAGCTTTATCCATCTGTATCAGTCAGTAAGAGTAGGTCAGTTTTGTGTGACATTCTCTTACCTCTGTTCATCTCAGTTAGAGTACAAATGTAGATCAGTTTTATCTGACATCCTCTAAGCTTTGTCCATCTGCTTCAGACAGTCAGACTACAAAAATAGGTCAATTTTGTCGTACATCCTCTAAGCTTTGTCCATCAAGTGCCTCAGACTGTCAGAGTACAAATGTAGGTCAGTTTTGTCTGACATTCTCTAAGCTTTGTCTATCCATCTCAGACAGTCAGAGTACAAATTTAGCTCATTTTTGTGTGACATCCTCAAAGCTTTGTCCATCTGTCTCAGACAGTCAGAGTACAAATTTAGCTCATTTTTGTGTGACATCCTCAAAGCTTTGTCCATCCATCTCAGACAGTCAGAGTACAAATGTAGATGATCAGTTTTGTCTGACATCCTCTAAACTTTTCCATCTGCTCAAAACAGTCAGAGTACAAATTTAGGTTAGTTCTGTGTGACATCCTCTAAGTTTTGTCCATCTACCGCCTCAGACTGTCAGAGTACAAATGTAGGTCAGTTTTGTCTGACATCCTGTAAGCTTTTTCCTGATTTGCTGCATGACACAAGTTGTTTGTATATTTATATATGTCTGTGGAGCATTGTTTATTTACAGTTGTCTGTTGAGTGCTGTTTGTATATTTACAGTTGTCTGTGAAGCATTGTTTGTATATTTACAGTTGTCTGTGGAGTGTTGCTTGTATATTTAGTTGTCTGTAGAGCGTTGTTTGTATATTTACAGTTGTCTGTGGAGTGTTTGTATATTTACAGTTGTCTGTGGAGTGTTGCTTGTATATTTACAGTTGTCTGTGAAGCATTGTTTGTATATTTACAGTTGTCTGTGGAGTGTTGTTTGTATATTTACAGTTGTCAGTGGAGTGTTGTTTGTATATTTACAGTTGTCTGTGGAGTGTTGCTTGTGTATTTACAGTTGTCTGTGAAGCATTGTTTGTATATTTACAGTTGTCTGTGGAGTGTTGCTTGTATATTTAGTTGTCTGTAGAGCGTTGTTTGTATATTTACAGTTGTCTAAGAAGCATTGTTTGTATATTTACAGTTGTCTGTGGAGTGTTGTTTGTATATTAACAGTTGTCTGTGAAGCATTGTTTGTATATTTACAGTTGTCTGTGGAATGTTGTTTGTATATTTATAGTTGTCTGTGGAGCGTTGTTTGTATATTTACAGTTGTCTGTGGAGCATTGGTGGAGTGTTGTTTGTATATTTAAAGATGTCTGGAGTGTTGTTTGTATATTTACAGTTGTCTGTGAAGCTTTGTTTGTATATTTACAGTTGTCTGTGGAGTGTTGTTTGTATATTTACAGTTGTCTGTGGAGTGTTGTTTGTATATTTACAGTTGTCTATGGAGTGTTGTTTGTATATTTACAGTTGTTTGTTGGTCATTGCTTGTATATTTACAGTTGTCTGTGGAGTGTTGTTTGTATATTTACAGTTGTCTATAGAGTGTTGTTTGTATATTTACAGTTGTCTGTTGGTCATTGCTTATATATTTACAGTTGTCTGTGGAGTTTTATTTGTATATTTACAGTTATCTGCAGAGTGTTGTTTGTATATTTACAGTTGTTTGTTGGTCATTGCTTGTATATTTACAGTTGTCTGTGGAGTGTAGTTTGTATATTTATAGTTGTCTGTGGAGTGTAGTTTGTATATTTACAGTTGTCTGTGATGTGTTGCTTGTATATTTACAGTTATCTGCAGAGTGTTGTTTGTATATTTACAGTTGTTTGTTGGTCATTGCTTGTATATTTACAGTTGTCTGTGGAGCTTTGTTTGTATATTTACAGTTGTCTATGGAGTGTTGTTTGTATATTTACAGTTGTCTGTTGGTCATTGCTTGTATATTTACAGTTGTCTGTGGAGTTTTGTTTGTATATTTACAGTTGTCTGTGGAGTGTAGTTTGTATATTTAGTTGTCTGTGATGTGTTGCTTGTATATTTACAGTTGTCTGTGGAGCTTTGTTTGTATATTTACAGTTGTCTATGGAGTGTTGTTTGTATATTTACAGTTGTCTGTTGGTCATTGCTTGTATATTTACAGTTGTCTGTGGAGTTTTGTTTGTATATTTACAGTTGTCTGGAGTGTTGTTTGTATATTTACAGTTGTCTGTGGAATGTTGTTTGTATATTTACAGTTGTCTGTGAAGCATTGTTTGTATATTTACAGTTGTCTGTTGGACATTGTTTGAATATTTACAGTTGTCTGTGGAGTGTTGCTTGTATATTTACAGTTGTCTGTGAAGCGTTGTTTGTATATTTACAGTTGTCTGTTGGACATTGTTTGAATATTTACAGTTGTCTGTGGAGTGTTGTTTGTATATTTACAGTTGTCTGTGGAGTATTGTTTATATATGTTTGTGGAGCGTTGTATATTTACATGTACATATATGTTTGTGGAGCATTGTATATTTACATATATGTTTGTGGAACGTTGTATATTTACAAATGTACATGTACATATATGTTTGTGGAGCATTGTATATTTACATATATGTTTGTAGGGCGTAGTATATTTACATACCTGATATATGTTTTTGGAGTTATGTTTATATTTTTACTTTTGTTTGCGAAGCTTCATTTTCTAAGCTTTATTTTGCACCTTTGTATGTTCCCCTAACTGTATACAATGTATGAATGTATGTCTATGTAATCCATCGACACACATTTGTACATTCGTATGCCACATGTATTAGGAGTGATGAATTTGTTTATTATTAACATGTAGCTCTCTCTGTCACTCTGTGACTGGTAAAAAAAACCCATTAGATGTACTACATCTAGGCCTATGGCTGAAGTATAAATAATTCATTTCATTCAACACAGAAAACGTGAGAAATTTCTTTTTATTTTTATTTTATGAGGTTATGTCACAGGTTGGATGTATTCTCTAACTGAGGAAATACTTTGATGATGGCTGTTGAAGCAACTCGTTTTTTGCATGATAAAGGTTTCACATGAAGATCAAAATCTTGTAATATCATGTACAGAAGTAACGATGTTTGGCAAATACATGAACCACCCTTTGGGCACATTAGTAATTGTAATGTATTTTATTCCTCTAGATCTGATATGGAAGTTTACGACCCTCAATAAATTTGACAGTTGTCTTGATGTCTTTATGTGTGCATATATCCCCCCCTCCCCCCCCAAAAAAAAGAGGTTCGCTATGTATTTTCTGTATATTTTACATACATATGTACATTTATATTTCCCATAAATCATGCCAAACCTGTTTGACACAAAAACTGAAAATACTAATTGAGCTGACAAAGCACTTTACTACATTTTTATGTCATTATAAGGGTAGGAAGCTGTAATTCAGGGTATATGATGTCCAGGTTCTTCATTAATTAACCCCTGTAAAAGAATAAACTCTTCTGTAAATCAATGACTTACACATGTACATGTAGATTTGTCCAAATGTATCTCTAGGGGTGAATGTGTTAAAGTGATTTTGAAAATTCATAAGCTTTATGAAAATTTGGGGTTCTTGTATTTTTAGAAGATTTATTTGTTGGCAATACATTTAGATTTATTATTCGACCTTGCTTGATGAAGTCTAATTGACAGAAACAATAGTCTTGAGAGTTTGTTTTGAACACGTATCTAGTACCCTAACTTTGGTATTGTTCATCATAATTCTATAATAACTTGTGTTGTTATACCACTCTCAAGTGGTGGTATAAACGAAGCTGCAGTTAGTGACATCATAAACACTAAATGATGTCATCGCCATCCTTCAGATGAATAAGAGATTAAATTGACATACATGTACAAGTTTGACATGATCATGATAGTCCAAACCTGATAGTGTCTAAATGTGATGTAGGCTAATAATCCATACTACCAGTCCAAACCTGATAGTGTCTAAATGTGATGTAGGCTAATAATCTATACTACCAGTCCAAACCTGATAGTGTCTAAATGTGATGTAGGCTAATAATCCATACTTCCATACCAGTCCAAACCTGATAGTGTCTAAATGTGATGTAGGCTAATAATCCATACTACCAGTCCAAACCTGATAGTGTCTAAATGTGATGTAGTCTAATTATCCATGCTACCAGTGCTTTTCAGTTATGGTAGAAACAGATTCAACAATTAGTGTAAGTTGATTATCATGTTTATCTAACTCTGGTTAGTTAATTTTCGCTTAACCTCGTGTCTTTTCCAATTCTGAAAATTAACTACTGTTAACTCGAGTCAGATAAACATGGTAATCAACTAACACTCGTTTAATCGGGATATAAAAATATAAATCAGATATCCTAACAAGCTGTTTGACAATTTGACACATAAACTTTTGTTTACTTATATCAAATTTGTGCAAATCGTGTCCACTTGTTTCTCTCAAACAGATGTATAGGAATCAAGTATACATGTATAGGCAGCTGGGCTACCTGACGATGTAGATATTTAATATGAACATGAATTTATTACCCCAATTTTGATAACTGAGGATGCATGTGTGTGTATTATCAAATGATGATATATAACCCTCAATATTTACATATGTAGATTTCATACAGA
This sequence comes from Atrina japonica, assembly GCA_030159075.1. Classification (NCBI taxonomy): domain Eukaryota; kingdom Metazoa; phylum Mollusca; class Bivalvia; order Pterioida; family Pinnidae; genus Atrina; species Atrina japonica. Next base: position 620,850 of record BROG01000030.1, on the reverse strand, counting down.
AATACAGTTCTTACAGAACATGTATTAACTAATAAAAATATGATGATGAATGGATTTGTTTCTCGGCATTCTTTATGACAAGGTGCATTTGATTGATAAGTCTGTCTGCAGTATGTACAATCAACTTTTCTGTCACAAAGAATAAAACAACAGCTTTTGAAATGAACACATACATTAAATATGTTTTGTAAGAAATTAATCTTAGTCATTCACTGAAGCATAAGATATACCTTAACATTTTTATGAAGTTGATGGTGATAGGTTTGTCTTACTTACAAATGTATAAATGTACTGCTGATCCCTATGCGAGATTTTATGTTTCATATTTTTTTAATACATCAAAGTGCTGTCTTACAGAATTTCATAAAATTGTCATTTTTTTCTATCATAGAGAGTTTCTATTTAGTGAAAAAAATATCATTTTTTGTAAAAAAAAAAAAAAAAGAAAAAACAATTCCAACGAGGCATAATTGAAACAGCCAGCTGTTTCGAAAAAGTCTCCCAAACGAAACCCCCAAATCTCTTTTGTAACCAAGTGCTACTAGTGAATACTGTTTTCATTTTTTGTAAAAAAAAAAAAAAAAGAAAAAACAATTCCAATAAAGACACAGACAAGGCTATATACATGAACTATATATATGTTTCTAGTTGAATAAAGAATTACTATGGTTTGATAAAGAAGTGCTACTAAGTGAATACTGTTTCAACCCTGGGGAAATTGCTACATGTATACCCACAAGTAATAAGAAAACATATAAGACATTTGATGTGCTCTTTCTGTCTCCCAAACCTTGACTCCCCTACTTCCATGTAACATTTTCCTAGGAGGGTGCGTGGAATGACCCCGGGGACCCCCCAACTACAACCATGAAATTGGTCTCATCAACAAGTAATAAGAAAATATATGGTTTTAGGGGGTGGGGATCAACAGTTCTGGGAGTCTGGTACAGGACCCATACCCAATGAAAAATGGTTTTTAAGTGCTAGAACATTTCTCAAATAAGGGGGCAGGGAATTTTCTAATAAGAAAATATAAGGTTTAGGGGTGGGGATCTCAATCAAATATACGCAAAATTTAAAGTTACCCCATTTGGGGTTTTTCTCAAATGAGGGGGGGCAGGGAATGACCCCGGGGACCCCCTATCTACGACCATGAAATTGGTCAAATGAAATTGGTCTCATAAAGAGTAAAATTAAATGAACATTTCTCAAATGAGGGGGCAGAAATGACCCCGGGGAAATGTTTCAAAAATTGAAACAGCTAAAAAGTGTCTAAACATAAATTTACAGGACCCAACGGTACCCAAAATGAGGGGCCAGGGAATGAAAAATGGGTTTTTCTACCAAACTTTCTATCAAATATACGCAAAATTTCCCCATTTGGGGTTTCAAAATAAAGAGTAAAATGTTTTCAAACTAATGTCTAAACATAAATTTTTCTGTTATAGTTAAAACATCCTTATTTTTTCCTCATTTTTTTTTACCACAGACCCAGAATTTAAAAGGGTTAGGAAAACCCCTGTCATTATATATATGTATATGTATTTAAAAGTCAAATCAAAACTTGTTTGGTTACATATTCTTTAAGTCAATGTCACTATTTTCAACTCATTAAGAAACTGATGAAAAACTTAATTAAAAAATTAATACAAATTAATATACAGTAAAACCTGCTTTAGCGACCACCTTTGTATAAAGACCACCTTGTCACAAAGACCATTTTTTGCTGTCCTCAATAGTACCATCTGTGTACAAATCAACCTCTATATAAACTTATAAAGACCACCTCCATATAAAGACCATTTTCTTGTGTCCCAAAGGAGGTCATTATATACAAGTTTCACTGTATTGGTAAATACATTTTTGGTGCTTGTACACTAGGTATATAGTTACCTGTAGGTATAACCAATATATACATATACATATCTACATTATATATCACGTATATACCTGATATGTTTTTTGCAGATTAAAATTTATGAGTGTGCATTTGCTAGCTTTGATCATTAGATTTTGTTTAAATACTTTTTCTTAAATACTGGTAACTGTTTGAATTACATTTTAACCATTTTAAATCCTAGTAGGATACATGTACGTGTATTTTGAATCTTACATTGTTCTTGGTATCATAAATGTATACATAAATGTTGAGCTATTTTGATCCTACAATAAAGTTTTTAAGTGACATACAACCACTTTGTAACTGTAACTCCAATTGTTATAAACAATAGATTTTTACTGTCCACCAAATACAATTGTTGGTGCCTGTAAATGATTTACAGAGTAACAAAATACAAAACACCGGGTGAGTGTTTCAGGCCTGTGTTCATCTCTATTTTAATTTTTGATATCTCGTATATTTGTTTTAAAATAGCTTTAATTGTTAAGGTTTTTGTTTTAAGAGTGTATGTTTAACACCAGACATTACATAATAGCCATGTAATATTTGTAAATGGAAATGGAAGTCTGGGAGAAGTCTAGGCATTGTTTTGCTTATAAAGGAGTGTATTTACATGTAACTGCATTCTTTTGAATACTATTAGTCTATTTTCTTTAAGTGCATTGATATGTGGGCGAGAAGTATATGTCTTATCTCGACATAGCTTAACTTATCTTACAGCTTTAATTATTAGACCTTGTTGTTCAGTGTGTATATGTTTCTGAATGAAATATGATAAATAAACTGGAAGATTATCCTGAAGGATCTTAATTACTGGTCATGCACTGTATTGGTTTTATTTGCTTTGTAAAATGAGCATTTACATTTAGGATAATAGTTATGGAGTTTTTGAAAACTTCTTAACAATACATGATATACCAAGGCATGTACATCAGGATTTAGCTATGCTTCATCAGATTTAGGGAAAAACATTGTTGTATCTCAACATATCAAAAGAAAACATTTTGTAAGCATGTCTAAAAAGTCTTGTATTTGTTTGTTTTTCAATTGTGTCAGTAATTTCCACTTTTGTGAAGTCATAGCCAGGTGTAGGTGATTGCTGCAGTGCCAAAATTTTGACCTGTGCTATAACCTTATACCTAAGCAGTGAGAGTTCGTGTCTTTGGCATGTCTATAGTAAAATCCATATAACCTGGTAGGGCGGAGTCTTGTGAACACTTTCTTGATCTTGACAAATTTGAATTTTTACACCATACATTAATAATACATGCACTGACTTGAGTAATTGTTCCATCTTGTTTATACATGTATATGTACAGTTATCCATTAGGTAATAAACTTTGAGTAGAAACGACTGTATGATAATCATAAGGTTACCGTACCCACCAGGTGACTTGGACAATACCATAGCAATGAATGCCATTAAAGTTAGTGTGTTATCAGAAGAATCTGTGATATTCACTTCTAACAGAGCTTCTTAACATAGGAACTTTCACAGCTTTGACTTAGTACCTTCTGGCCTGACTTATATTTAAATCTAAATTATTTTTGTTTCTGTGGACTTTGGTCTCATGTCTCATCCCAAAGGACAAAATGTTACACTGTCGAAGCAGGAATCTAATGCAAAACCTTCATTTTGAATGTTGAATGTTTTACATGTACAACTACTGTGTAGGCCATCGGAGCAGTTCTAAAAAAAAAATACTTACCTACAGTTTAGATTTCTGAGTTTATTTAAAGAATTACAAACATTTGAAATACTAGCATGCTTTCTGAGGCACCCTGTATATCAAATGTTACATCATTTTGTACAGCAGTTTGATAAAAACTTGGAAAGTCCCTACATGGTACATTTACATGTATATGCATTACTCTGGTCCAGGAAGAAAATAAACTCTTCATGATTTTCTTTGAAATATACACCTGTTTATGAAGTGACATGTATGTATAAAGCATTTTCCCAGGTGCAGTAATTAATGTCCATATCCTTTGAACCTGTCAAAACATAGCTTTAATCTAGAAGAGAAAAGTGTTTCCTGTTTCAGGGACATGTTTTATGTTAGTAGTCAAAACTAAAAATTTCATTGAAATGCTTTATGATATTATGCTATGAGAAACTTAACCTGCTACCTTGATCTGGTTTTCTAACATAAAGAATGATAATTTATAAGTTTTTGAGGTTTAAACAATTCAATTACTGACTTTGTTACAAACAAATGGTTGACATTCACTGAGCTTTGTCAAATTTCAATTACAGAACTTGCTATAAACAACCAGTTGTGGTAGATTAATAAGCTTGCTATAAATATAATATTATATAATACATGTATTTAAAGTATTGTAGATTTATAGCTATGGTGGGATCTAAGTTTTTAGTAAGTCATCTGATTTGTTGCTGCCTGCCATTGTGCAGATGTGTGCTATGCATACACTTTTGAAAATTTCCAAAGAAAATTGTAGCATCCATGGAACAAGTATACAAAATTATGACTTTTCAAGACCTCATGCTTAAGTTTGTAGTATAAGTCAAAGTGTATGACCACTTGTGGCGGTCTTGTGGTAGAAAATTTGACTCACAAACTGAAGGCATGATGGGTATGATTTCTGGTACCAGGTTATACCTAAGACTTGAAAAAGTAACTTTGATTTTGCCAAGTGTACAGTGTAAGGTATGAAGTTTCACAGTAAGACGAGACTTAAAGCCAAGGTCACTTTGTCTTGTTGCCGATACTTGTGTTGTCCATACAATGGAATAATTTTTGTTTGTATGTGAAAAGTGAAATAATAATTGTATACCCTAGAGTGTGTCACTGTGAGAGAAGTCATTGACATCATCTAAATGTTTGATTCAACCTGTGTACATTATAACAAATGATGTAGATGATTGACTCAGATGCTACTAAGTGTATACAATGGAAGATAGTTTACATTGATATAACATACATGTAACAAAAGTTTACATTGGCAGTGATAAGGTTAACCAACATTATAACTGTATACAGTTTTCTGTGGTGAGAAGTTGCACAGGTTTGAAACCAGACCATGTGTGGTTCACTGTATGTCAGCAAGCAGGTGATTAAGTGTGGTCAGTGACTTTGGAAACCTACATTTAACTGATATCATCAGTGACTAGTCATTATATATATAGATGATAAGTACAATGTAGTCAAGCTTACTCATCTCCAGCGATGGATTGATATATCACAATGATTGCTTTGTGTATTGAAATGAAAACATAGGATATGAGGTCAATGATTTTGAAAAATGACACGATGATCTAATATTATTAAATTTTTCTCCATTATCATTATTAAGTATACATGTAGATAAAACCACTGTAACAGTGGCCATAGATCAGATAGTAATCCAAATTTTTTTTTAATCATGATTTGTTCTATTTCTTTTTTGTGAACTTCTACTCAATAAATTCAAATTTGTACCGAACATGTATCTACACTGTACATGTACATGTAATGATAAAACATCATTATATCACTTTTAAACATATTGTGGATTCATGCAGCAAAGAAGAAATAAACAGACAAACTGACTTTTAGTTTTATAATGTTTTGGATAAAATTTTCCTGTTGTGAAGAATTCACATGCAGAAAATGAGAATTCTGCTGTATTTATCTTTTTTTTGTCAATGGGCACAGAGCTGGACAGATATTTTTAAAGTCATCTTGCTCAGGGTAATTTTCAACTTGCCCTGACCAATAGGCTATTACACTACAAACAATGCACTCGCAAACTGACCCAGTTCTATATACATATATATACATGTACATGTACATATATAATTATATACAACTAATAATGTCGAATATTAATAACCATCATCCGATCTTTTATTTGATCATTGCTTCCCTCGGCACTTGCAGTAGTAAAAAGACTAGACCCATTTTTAAAACATCGTTATTTTTTTTTAAGTTGCCCATTGCCGTCCATATTTTTCAACTTGCCTGAGCCAAAACTGAGCTTGCCCCAGGCGTTGGGCAAGTGGATTTGTCCTGCCCTGATGGTGTACTTTGTTGTTAAGATTATTATACAGTATTTTGTTTCTTTTGTTGCAGAAAGAAACTCCCTCTGATCAGCAACTTCACTTAGCTGCTCTACAAGGAAACATTGAACAGTTAATACGAGTTTTAGACAGTGGTAAAGTTCACGTGGATTGCAAAGACAAAGTAAGTGTCACATGGCCATGGTCATATGTACATTGTATTCTTTACCTCAGGAAATGAAGCAAACCAAATGTGTGTATAGTCATAATGAACAAGATCATTGGTAGACTTGGTACATAGATCCATGTTATACAGTAGCTGTAACCCTAGTAACTGAAATTGCCATTATTGTCTTTTGTAAATGTAAAAATCAAAACACATAATTATATATAAACGATGGATGTTTGAGAAACACTCTGCTAATGAGATCTAAATATGAATTTTAAAGTCCCATAACTCTTGCAAATATTGCTGTATGTTGAACACAATCCTAGATCTTATTTAGTAAACGCTTCATACCAAATTTAGTTCAAATTATTAGGAAGAAAGTTGGACAGAAACCAGACAAATGGATCCACAATCCACAATCTTCTCTCTTTTATACAATGAAATCTTTGATAGTCTTTGTTTCTGTACATATTAAATGATTTTGATCATACACAGGAAGGCACAACACCTCTGATACTAGCAGCTGCCAATAACCATGCTGATTGTGTTAAGGAATTGTTGAAGCAGGGAGCTGATCCTTCAGCTAGACGTCTGGTAAGATTGTCAACATAGAGTTGCTTTGTTTGGCTCCTTGAATAAAATTGTCATATATTTTCAAGTTACTGAACATTATACACACTTGAGCCCTCTCAAGAATTTTCTTTCAGTCTAAGAATATTCCTGACCTTGCCTATTACATGTAATCAGATTTGAAGATTAGCTGAACATGGGTCAAGTTCTCAGGCTTGAGTAATACTTAAGATTTATACCATTGGGCCCTGGTTTTTAAGTTTGAAAATATTTCTTATTTTCCTTTAATCATGCAATCTGATTGTCTAAGCAAGCTAAGTAAATTATACTCTCAGACTTGAGATCAATTTTTATGTTTTATTTTACTAGGTCAGGATGTGATATGCTGAGCATATTGTGTCATCAATTTCATAAATGTTATACATATTTAAATTTTGTTCTGTCTTATTTTTAAATGGCAGACTGGAACATGTGCCCTATTTTTTGCTGCTCAAGGGGGATTTTTAGATATTGTCAAGGTACTGTTAGACAGTGGAGCACCTGCAGATTTAGCTAGTTATGTAAGTACCTATTTTTCTTGCTCTATTTTCATATTATCACACCTGTCACAATTCTGTTGACATGTAACTGACTTTGAAGATATTCTTTTCACAGTTGCTGTGTGTAGTGTCAAAATTTGTAGTACAGTTAAACTCACATTCTTTTTATAATTTGATGACTTGAACCTAATTACATCAATTTTAAGCAATGTGAATAATTAAAAATTGTCAGCATTATCAGTCAGTTCATTAATTTTTCCATTCAAGCATCCTCTTCTCAAGAACCACTGGACAGATTTCAACCACATTTTTGCAGTGAGCATGTTCCTAGAAAGGGCTTTAAATTTATGAAAAGAGACTTAGTACAGTGTATATATACATTGGGACTCCAAAGGGGGCCAAAAATTTCAGAATTTTTTAAAATGTTAATCTGATGAACATGTTATCAGATTTCTTCAGATTTGGTAAATTGTTTACTCAGTATCCACTGAGATCACAAAAGAAATACAAAATCTTTATAATCTTAGCAGTAGAGAGTGTTTCAAATGACATGGGGTACATTTTTATACAAATGAATTATTAACTCAAAACTGATTCACTTTTTGTATTCAAAGATATACTGTATACCTGGAAATGTTTGCACCTGGTCATTTTCGCCCTTTTACGACAGAAACATTCACCCTGTCTTAAATTTGCCCCAAATTATCATAGTCTCATTGATAGCATCTAAGTGCGAAAATTCAATGGCGGCAAAATTGTCAAGGTATACAGTAATGCAAAATAGTTAAGAATTATGTAAGGAAAATGTGGCAAATTTTCAAGGTCAAGGAGTTAAAGGTCAAGGTCACAGGCTCCTAAGTGAACAGAGAATATCCGTTGCATAATTGTATAATTGAACAAATTTACCAGGTGAGTGCCTTGGACCTCTTGTTTGTTTATTTTGTTGATACATGATTGTTGTTAATTTTGGTTCCTTGATTTTCAAAAGATCCATGAAATAAGACATCTTAATTATGCGATATATGTATACTTACAGGATGGTGGTACACCATTATTTGTGGCATGTCAGTGTAACCACCTAGAGGTTGTGGAGGAACTTCTGACTCGTGGTGCTGATTTACATTCACAGATGATAGATGGTGCTACTCCCTTATTCATCACTGCCCAAAATGGACATTTGGTGTTGATGAAATACCTTGTATCAAAAGGTGCTGACGTTAATGTCATGAGACAGGTAAGTATTAACAATAGTGTCATATATGAGGTGTTTCACATAGACTCAGTTTTACTGGTTTTGTTTTGTTTGAATGTTGTTTTGGTTTTGCTATGCTGAACAATTTTTCTGTTATATAGTGGCAGGCAGTATTTTTAATGGTGAAGGAAAGACCTCAGTTACCATGTACCTAGATTGAGACCATAAGTCTTCCACAAGTAACTGGCAGACTTTCTCAAAATCAGCTTAGGTTCCAGCAGGACTTGAACTTGCACTGACTAGAGGTGAAAAGGTCATGGTTAAAATCACAATGTTCTAACCTCTCATCAACAGAGGCTACTTATTGGTTTTGTGGTACAGTAGAACTTGTATATAATGACCTCCTGAGGGACAAAAGAAAATGGTCTTTATAGGGAGGTGGTTTTTATATAGAGGTTGATTTGTACACATATGATGCTATTGGGGATAGCAAAAATCTGACTTTGTGACCAGGTGGTTTTTATATACAGGCGATTGCAAAAATGGGTTTTACTGTATATACAGTACAAACGTGGTCTTTATTCTGTCAAACGCTCTACACCGTGACAATGATGATTAAAAACACCAAAAAAACATAGTGATTCTCTTTCTAACTGAGTGTAATTTCACTCTACACTATGGCGGCATATTTCTTTGACATCGAGAAACTCCATGTAACACCGTCAGCTGAAGCGTTTTGGATTAAACTTCTCCATGGGATGCCTAGATTAATTAAGTATCACTACAGCCTGGCACCCTACAGGTAATAAACAAGATATAAATCCATGTCTTGTTAGACAGAGAATATCTCAGTTGCTTTGGTGATGTCATGCTCAGTTGTACCCATGCATATAAAAAAACTCTGCCCTTCACTAATAGTTGTTAATTGTTCTATCACCCCCCCTCCACCACCCCCCCCCACCCCCCCAAGAGCTTTGAAATTGATTTGCTAAATTATCCCAAGCAGACCAAGGACGCTTGATGTTCCGATCATCGTTGGCTGCATGCCAAACTTTGACCTTGATAGTAACTGTTGATCCGTCTTGAAAAAGAACTTGTCAGATTAACTTTACTCACATTTGATTTCCGACAGAAATTACACAATTATCATGTATTTCATAGGTGTCACATAGTGGTGTAGTAAAACGTAAATCTCTCTCTCTCTCTGTGTCTATTTCTGTCTTTCTCTGTCTTTCTCTCTCTCTCTCTCTGTCTGTCTGTCTGTCTCTCTCTCTCTCTCTCTCTCTCTCTCTCTCTCTCTCTCTCTCTCTCTCTCTCTCACACACACAAAATAATAAATGTTGACAAATATTTTAATATTTTTAACTGTTAACTTCAACTAGATTTTACATTATTTTATTCAAAATACAACTGACAGAAACATGACTCTAAAACTTTCAGTGCTCACCTGAAATTGACACCAGTCCAGTATGACCGTGTACATGTAATAAATTGTTTTAAAAAGTAATACAGTCCGGTATTTCAGACTTACTATTTTATCAAACTTTAAAAAGAAATAGTAACATTGTATATTTGTGCTGATAGTATATTCACATACACGTGTATCTTCCAGTCCGTGACTGAATACACAAGTGCAAAAGAAGTATACAGGTTATCGCCCTCAATATCATAAGAGGGATATAAAAATCAGATGTGAAATGCTGCATCTTTTTTTAATTAGATTTTTTAAATTTATGTAACCACATCAATAAAGATGCATATCTGCCCTTATTTTTATTTTCAAAAGTCAATAATTTTTAAGTAAATGATTTTAAGACATTCGGAAATGACAAAAAATGGAATTGACATGGATCACCTTTAAATTGCATCAGTGTTATTCAACTGTTCATCTACGTGTCCTCATCTAATCATTCATGATTAAAGAATACTACTGGCTTGCTACTACGATATGGACATTTAGAAATGGCATATTTTATGTTTGCCTTTTACATGATTAGTGTTCTTGGATTTCGTTATTACTTACCCAGGAAGGTACTAGTAGGCACTGGCCTACTTTATTTTCCATTATGGCATTTATTTACTGATATATTATGCTTAATATATCGGAAATTAATTTCAATTTAAGTCACATTTTTTCTGATCAAATTGCTTAATAAATAAATTATTATTTTGATCTTTAAAATATAACTTCTGTGTGCAACTTAAACATAACTTAGGAGATTAACTGCCCAGGTAAGCTTGTTATGCACAGACGATTTTTATTGCATATTGAAGTGTCAAGTCATTCAATTTGAGAGATAATCCTTTACACTATTTTTCTCACAATTTGAATATTCTAGTATTATTTTTTCGACACTTTCTTCTAGTATCTATAATGGTTCTTTAAATGCTAAACTTTGTGTCAATATTTACCACTGGTCCTCTAGGATCTATTTTGCTGGCACCAACCTATATCCACAGGAAATCTCTCACAGAATCCAACTGAAATCCTTCTTGATATTGAAACCTTACACTCCAATTATTTGGCTGTGGATTAAAAAGAAACTTGTTAAAGATTTATCATTTTTACATGGTTACAATTTGTTTTACAGGACCGGGCAACACCATTGTGGATTGCAGCCCAGATGGGTCACACAGCTATTGTTAAAGAATTGTTGACATCTGGAGCTAATGTTGATGCAGTCAGAGAGGTGAATAAAATTTGTAAAGTGTCGATGATGTTGTATTATACCGGAATATATAGAGCTTACATTAATTGGCTTACATATAGGATACAATCTGTCTATTTTGAATTATAATGCCAGTGGGAACAAAAGAAATATTTGGAATAGACAGATTGTAGAAATTTTTGGTTGAACAAAATACGCATATATATACTATATTCCTCTATGTATATGGTTTAAAGACCCCATATATATCATAGGTCACTACTTGGGGCCTCTGTGGCCGAGTGGTTAGAGCATCATGCTTTAAACATGGAAGTCTTGTCAGAGAAACTTTGAACTCTGATGGAACAAAAGCTGATTTTGTGAGAAAGTTTGCCAGTTTATTTGTGGAGGGTTGATTGTCTCTTTCAGGGTACAATGTAACCAGATTCCCTCCTGCACCAATAAAAACAAGCCACCAGCGTTGTTGAGTTTGGCATAAAACAAACAAACACATCATAGGTCACCACCAGTCTGTAACTGCCCAATTGAAAAATGAGATATTAAAGCATGAATTTCAACTGTCTAGTCAACTGTAGCACCAAGGCATTCAAATTACAAACACTGTAGCTAAGTTTAACAATTTATGCCCCTGACTGGTTTTGTTCAGAATTTTGAAAAGGGGAGATAAGTCATTGGAAATGATTGCACTAAGTAACCATAATTGTATATTGCCATATAGTAGTATACTTTAAGGAGAGATGTGAGAAGGGTATTTGTGGGTTTTTTTTTTTTTATTCAGAAAATAAATTTAAATAATATGTTTAATGAGTGCATTTACCAGTCTGTGTCTTTTCATCTTGAAACATTTTCTAATTATGAGCTAAGTTTCAACTTTGAAATTTTTCAATCAAAATTTAGGAAATACCCAACTTTCCACCATTTTTGATTTGCAGATTTGATTTAGCTATTGTATGATATTATTTTTAGGATGGAGCTACGCCTCTGTTCAAAGCTTGTCACAAAGGTCATTTAGATGTTGCCTCAGAACTGTTACGTTACAAACCATCTCTAGGATTGCTTCAGGTGAGAGAATGCATTGTATCTAGCTCTGACATAAACCTACTCTCTTTTCATGAACAACACATTGTATACAGATTCTCTGTTTTCTGTTAAATATGCAGAACAGATTTTGTGAATGTTTGCTGTAAAAGGCAGACAATGCTGTTATTGACTCTAAAAGATCAACAAGGTGTTGTTTACTATTACAGACAGATATATACACAGTTGATAGTGTCTGTATTTGCTGAAAACAGCAAACATAATGGGGTAATAGTGCTGTTATTGACTCTAGAAGATCAACATACTGAGGTGTTGTTTACTATTACAGACAGATATATACACAGTTGATAGTGTCTGTATTTGCTGGAAAAGGCAGACATAATGGGGTGATACTGCTGTTATTGACTCTTAAAGATCAACATACTTGCTGTGTTTTAACCGATATTATACAATTATTGCACTACTTTTGGTTTGATATGAGAATTTATTAAGGCTGAATGTTGAGGTTGAGATTGTTTTTTGTACTCCATAAATTCTTTATATCAAACCAAAAGTAGCATAAAATTGATTTTAATTATATTGTAATTTAACAAACCATTGACCATTGAAAGAGATGTGGCAAGATCTATCAATCCCTCTGGTTTGTCTCATTTTTCCATGCAGTCAGAGAAGTTGATGCTAATGAAATTCAGCTAAAACAGTTTTGTGACGTCATGGCAGTGCAATATGATATATTTTCTTGGTTTACAGTGGGATTTCGTTTTAAAGTGTAGAACTTGACAAATCAAAATGCAGAACAAAAACAAAAATGTAATAATTGCTGTTACAGAGAAATATATACACAGTTGATATTGTCTGTACTTGATGTTAAAGACAGATATAGTCAGGTCATATTGCTGTTATATGCTGTAAAGTATAGCTTAATTACATGTTGGTTTCAGGTGACTCTCGATGGCTCAAACATCGAAACCACAAATTTCTCAAAACGTGGAAGTCTTGTACATTTCCCGATTTTTTCCTTCATTAATTAAGTAAATTAACTCTCGATCTCTCGAAAGTTGAAACCCAAAAGTTCTTGAAACCTTGAAGTCAGTTCAAAGTCCCGATTTGTATATTTTTATATATTTTACTCTCAAAACCTCAAACTCGAAGTTAGAGTAATTATCTGTGATTTTATAAAAAGTCAATGTTGTTGACCAGAATGACACCAGATTCTGTACCTGGAAGATTAAACAAAAGGTGTTTTGATAACCAGGTAACAAGAAGGTCTTGACCTAATTGAGTTGTGATGCTGTTATTTGTTGTAAAAAAAGACAATAAATCAAGCGATGAAGCTGTTATTTGTTGTAAAATACAGTCAACTCCACTTATAAAGAAATGGAAGGGAGAAAGATTTCGTTATAGCCGGATTTCGTTATATGGAATGAGGTCAGATTACAGGTTATATTGATTGATAACCAGTGTGTAAGGTAACTAAATTATACAATGTGAAATCATCTATCTCAGAATGACAACTCATACAAGAGTTTACGATACAGAACAGTCAAATTAATCTTAGTAAAAGTTAAGTATATGGTATTGGAAAATAAAAAATGAAACCATCATCGGTACAATTTGTTTTTATAAAAGACAATAAAGCAATGATGCTGTGATTTGTTGCAAATGACAAGTATAATAAAGTGTTAATGCTATTTTAGTTGTAAATGATCAGATAATGAGATAATATTGTTGTTGTTTTATTCCCGCAGAATGGAGAAACTCCACTACATGCTGCTGCATTATTCGGACATATGAAGGTGATGAAACTTCTGATGTTTTACGGAGTTGACACAAAGATTAAAAACAAGGTAAACAATTTTCACCTGTAATCATCTAATCGGACCTCTTATGCAACCTTTTTCAAGAAATATTTATTTCCATAACATTACCATCTTAGTACAGACTGATAATGTTTGGATCTGTAAAAACTTCACAGCCTTTTGATTACAAATTATTCATCTCACTTTTCAGTTATGACAAATTTCAAAAGAAAAATGTTTTATTCCTCACTGAATACACAGAGATATGATGACAAGTTGGGAGGGGTCAACAATAATGAATATTTTCACTTGTCTTGTAGGACAAGTTGTATCTAAATCTACCTGTCTGAATGCAAAAATGACTTGTCAAAAAGCAATCTTACATTAAAAGATGTTTAAACATATTACTTAATTTTTCTCTTCAGCAATTTCACTTACCCTTTGGGACGAGTGAGAAATAACATCAACTTGTCCGAAAGCAAAATGGACAAACCTTAACATTGAGCCCTGTAGGGCTCTTACCAATGTAATTTTATTACTCGGTGTAACTTTAATGTTGTTAAGCCTTATAACTTAAAATTTAAACTTGTCCAGGTCATGAAAGAGTTCACAAGACTACACCTCACCAGGTTATATGGATTTCACTACAGCCGTCCATATGATTATAAAAATGGCTCATGTGTACATCGTGTGTGACATTCATAAATGCACATGACAATACTGCCATCTATATGTGTGTATTAGTTAATTTTAAAAGTATTTTATTTCATTTCAAGAACTTTTTGTGTATATGGTAGTAGATCGTAATTCATTATATACACACCTGCAAAACTTTATACAATTATTGGCTTTTAATATTTGTTGACACATTAACAGATGGAGGTGATAATTGCAAGGCTAATGATTGCGGTGAATTTTTTCAGGGATTGATGAATTAGGGTGTGAGCCATTATCAAATCCAACAATTGTTTATTACATTATTAGTTTTTAGTGAGACTGTGCCTTTGCAGGATATCTGCAAACTTAAGTTTCCATCCCACAAATTAAAGAAACTTTTTGTGGGTCAAAATTTGCTCTAAATAAACTGCATTTGCCTGTGAATTTTTTCTGGGATTGATAAATTAAGGTGTGAACCATTATCAAAGTCAACAATTCTTTATTACATTATCAATGTTTCAGCTAGACTGCGTCATTGCAGGATTTCCGCAAAATTAAGTTTTCACCCCACAAATAAGAGAAATTTGTGGGTCTAAATTGGCACTTGATAAACTGCATTTGCCTGTATCTAACTTTAAAATGTTTAATTCTGTGCCAAAGACTTGGCTTGCATGTTACCTTGTTTGTTTATAGCTCGATATTTTTTACATGCTTGAAACAATAATTTGTATTTACCTTGAATACAAACCGGTTTGATGAACCTGATTAAACAGTCTAACGCTGATTATCCGGACGCCGATTATCCCGATTTTTCGCTCGTAACAAATAATGCCATGCCCCCCAATATTTTTACCAAGGTAAAAATCATAATGTACATTCTGTAAATTCACTGATAAAAGTTTCACAAAATGTCTTGTAAGTATTGAAAAAGCATCAGAAAACCAGTCATTCTGTTTATTATTTTAAATAATTGAGTTGTTTAAGCCTTTGTAGGGGATCTGAGATAATACTGAGACCTTCAAAAACATTCGACATATTAATAGGCTACTTCAACATTGATGGTCGCAAGTGTCGTAACAAGCATCCATAAAGAATATTCAATCATTAAAATTACAACTTCAATAACATTTCATATAAATAAATATTTCTTACCGATATACAATATCAGTTTCACTCTTTATTTTGTTTTCAAGTTTATTAGTCCTATGGGTAAATGCAAGCGAAGCATGTGTTACCGACTGTCCACAAGTTGGCAAATATTGGGGGGTGAGATACGGGAGGACATGTAGAAATTATTTCACAATAATAACACTACCAAGTCATGTAAAATTAAATTTTTTTCACCCATGTAACTTGTTTAAAATTGATATGTCAAGTACAATATTAAGACCTTGACAGCTAGAAAAAATAATAGTTTTAACAAGGAATTTGATTATGATTAAAGCAATGTGGTACAGGCACCCCATATCAGGCCTCATGCTATGGAAATCTAGGTCAAGACTCAAAGGAGTTTGCAACAGACCAAAGTGTCAGATTTCTTCAACTTACAGTGACTTTTAGGACTAAAGATAATGTCAGTGAACTAGCACTTACGTGATTTTCCCATTCTTATTAATGGGAGAACATCTGTAGGTGTAAAATTAATGACATGAAGTAGGCTTCATAAGGATCTAGATCTACATGTGATTTCAGTCATGCAATTTAATATGAAGTGAAATTGTGTTTTTTCATACATACACACATGTATGTTAGGTCTATATTTTACCAGCAGAGGCTATATAAATCACAATTAATTAATATTACAATATGCCCGTGAAAACATCTATTTCTTCAGTGACATGATCACAGAGAATGACCAACTTAACACTATAATCTAAATTTGGGATGGACAGACTTCAACAATATGATCAATCATCCGGACGACTGATTTTCTGGACTTTTTTGTGTCTCCCATTCAGTCCGGATAATTGGCGTCAGACTGTACTTACAAATACATCTCGAGAGTTATCATACAGTTAAAGTTGATACTTTTGGAACTCTTTAGAGTCATCATATAAATATTGTTAATGGTAATCAAGCATGGAATAACCTGGGATCTTGCCTCAATTGATGTTAACACTGTCAGTATAGCAATTGGAATACAATCACTTCGATTATCTGATTGGATAAGATGACCTTTCCTGCCACACTGAATTGTGGAATAGCATCAAATCAAAACAAACATGGCCCTCCTACTCAGTCCATGTGATACAAGAATTTACAGCATTTTATACGCATGATGTATGCACTGTTTGCAATCAATCATTGTAGAAATACACAATAAAGATCCCACAGACATAAGCCAGTAGATTGTTTACTACATTGACAAGAGTCTGATGTGATTGCCTATTTAAATACCGAGATGGATACTGCCATTTTCTCTGTTTACTAATATGGACATGCACATTTTCCATATCTGGTGTCTTGGTCAATTTGATATTTTTTAGTCTTGGACTGCTTACCATTGACTGGAACAGACCAGTTAGTACTAGCCAGTTCCACCAAAGGTACCATATCTGACTGCAGCCACACTGCCACATGCTATGAGTTGGTTTAGATTTTAAGTAATTTTAGAATTGGTCCACATTCTGGAAGTTGATGGGCCAATTGGCAACCTTTCAGGAATGTCTAGGTGAAACACTGCATGATTGTTTTACCTGGATAATTCATATCCAAGATATATATGTGATAAATCAGTATATGTGAGAATAGATATGTATAAACATAATACCAAAGTTATAGTATTACAAAGAAAAGGTCAAAAGAAATGCTCAAAACGATCATTTTTGGCAACAAGACCCCAGCACTTGCGCTTGAATACAAAATGCTGGGCGGATGTAGAGTTCCGAAACAGAGTCTTGTCATAAAAGGTCAAGTAATGTATATGAATGTATTCCCAAAAGTTCTGTGTAACCACAGTAAATAGCTGACTGTCTTATCTTTTGAGGAGTTATGTATTCTTTGAAGGTTTGGAGGTTTCCAACAACATTTACCTAAACTATAATTATCTGTAGTAACCATCGATGGTCACCTGGCATCACCATTGCCATTTTTGGATCATCATCTATTGCCATAGACCTACCAAGATCACTTGTGATACATGTCTCTAACACTACATATCAGGTATAATTAACTAATGGAGAACACGTTTTTAAAGTTTTTTATTTTGTTTCTTTTTTTAAGTTTTGGTGATCTTAAGTCATCTGGAATTACTGTTGACATTTTTAGGTCACTCACTATCACTATAGACCCATCAAACTGCTTATAAATCATCCCTCTACAAATAACTCATCAGCTCCTTAAAAAAAACAATGGATCTTTCTGTAAATCAATGTCATGGGGTAGTCCAAATGTGTCTTTAGGGGTGAATGAGTTAATTACTGCTCTGACATATTCACAAAAATTAATACATTGTATTATCTTTTACAGGAAGGAAAAACTTCAGCTGAATTGGCTCGGGAGGCTGGCTATGATTACATCGCTAAATTCATTGATAGTTACGAGGCAAGTGCAGAAGGGAAGAGTCCAGCAGGGTCGCCTACATCCTGATGGTGACCGTGTCCTTCTGATAATCATTAGTACTTGCATTTTTCAAGGTCAACTTTACATGTTGTGTGTCTGGTAATCATCTGTTTATCGAGTTGTTCAGCTTTGTAACTTCATTACTGAGTTTTATCCAACAAACGCAGCACTGATGCATTCCTGTATATCTAGTCTAAATAGTGACTTCGTGTTTGTCTCTTTACAAAGTCAAGTTCACGCTGGATACAGTTAGCTCATATGCCATGTATTTCTCTTGTCTAAACATTTACGTTGTTAGACATAAACTCGCACACACACACACACACATACACACACACACACACAGTCATCATTGGTTCATCTCCTTTAAGCACACATTTACAAAGGGAAAAAAAACAACTTATTCCACTAAAATACATGAAAATTTTCTCTCACTTATTTAATATTCAGGTAGCATCAGCACTGTCTAGTGAGTAAACCTAATTCCAGATATCATTTACTTAGGAAATAAATGAGGGGAAAAGGATAGAAAATGATGAACATATGTGGCTAATGACAATGCTGCAGAAGTGACTATATTTAATCTTTTCACACTTTTATAGTTAAATGATGTCACAATGCTATTGTTGCATTTGGACTCATTTTGTTACTAGTGATCACACATTGTGTTGACTTTGCATATATTTTGAAATTATATTTTTACAAGGAATATGAAAACAATATTTGTAAGAGAGTTTTTTTTTAAACTCTTTATAACTTAACATACCAGTTTAAGTATAAAAAAATTATTTTAAGTTTTAAGTTTAAAAAATGCATTTGATTATGACAGTTACTGAACCTTAGGAACTTAGATAGTAGGTTTTAGAGTTAACATCTTCAGTTTTAAGCAGAATGAATCTCAGATTAATTATGAAACTGATACACAAGCCTTTCAGTAAAAGCTGACAGAATTGGTCTGCTATTTTCATGAAAAGTAGGGGAAGTTGTCAACATCATTCTCTTGTATTCCAAAAAATAAATGCTGATTCCTATCTACATGCAAAGTTCAACTATACTTTATGTTGGCTTACAGGGAACCACTAGGACTGAATCTTGTGTAGTTACATATATACTCAAGTAAACTGATTACCGGTGTAACAGTCTATTCTTTCCTCTCTTAAAGTTTCTCCAGGGAATACATTGGCTAGCCGATTCTTTCACCTCTGGTATTATCCAATGTGAATTTATGAAATATGGAGGTGGTTTTACATCTTCGATGTATAAACTAGATATATTTTTATGTAAGTAAAGTAATAAGAAGACTACCAATCTACACATTTTATAGATTTTACTTCAGAACAAGAAATTCATACTTAAATTTTAGCTGTTTAGAAAATCAGATCTGTGTCTCATTTTGGTGATATTGTTTATGTCTTTTGTTTTAAATATTGTGTTTGTAAATTAATGAGAAGATTTAGGTTAAAGTGACAAGATCTACAAATTTTGATACAATGATCTAGGGGTAATAGAATTGGTAGCAGTATTTTTTGTACAATGTACTCAGTGTAGCCCTGTGGGTTATAACCTGCAAATGTTATGTTGCTTACACTTTTGATATATTGTGTATACTTTTAGAAATTTATGTTTTTGAAGCAAAGCATGTACAATTTTTAAACATAGATAATTTGTTTGGTTCGTTTTATGATCTAGTTAGTAAATAGTCGAATATGTTATATTCAAATACTCAGAGAGGATTACCACGTATTGCCAGTATCCCATAGTTCCAAACTACAAGACTTTAGGTACATTGAATTTATTGTTAATATGTTTTGTTTTATATCACATGCTCAAATGAGTTAATTGAATGTTATTTAAGTTATGAGAAGTACAGTGTATGTCAGATGACTATGAATTTGACATGTTTAATTAGAATGTCTTATATGTTGCCATCATAAGCTCTTCCAGTCGTTGCATGTGTGTGTGTGTTTGTCAGATACTGTTTCAGAGTTTTGTAACATATTTGTTAAAAGTTTTAATATCTGAATCCAGAAATCATTATCTTTGGAATTTATGTAAAAAATTAACCTTGATATTTTGTCTTAATTTACTCTTAATATCTGTATGTAATGCCAGCAACTTCAAGTGTACTGATTATCTAGTTTTAATTCTAAAAACTTAACCCTAGTAATTGGTGGTAATGTTGGCATGTTCCTCTAATAATTGGTCATACTGCTAATATTTACCTCAAAGTAATTGTCGTAATTGTAGCATTTACCTCTAGTAGTTGGTCGTAAAGCTAACATTTACTTCTAGTAATTGATTGCAATGTAGCATTCACTGCAAGTTATTGGTTGTAAGCTTATATTTACCTCTACTATCTGCGTGGCTCACTTCGGAAATCGGAAAACTGTACACAGTTCTTTTATTATATGAATAAGTTTCACCCCCTTCCAATTCTCAACTTTTTATTACCAAGCCTCCAGAGATAGTTTCTTGTAGGCAGTTTTCCATACTGAATAACATCCCATTATTGGTGCTATGTTTAGAACAAATCATTTCAACAAGTTAAGTGGGGCGTGGATGACAATTCTTTTATCATTATGTATTTATCGCTCACACTTCGTGTTTAAAAGAGGTCATCAGTCATCTTATACATGATTTATATATAATTGAACTTTTTTTAGTTATATTCACTTTTTAATTCTAGAAGCCTGCTGAGACTGCTTTTGCAATCGATAGTACATTGTGTACCTATTAAAAATTGTAACTGTCCACAAGTGAATTCATTGAGTAAACACAGGAATTCCCTCCACAGCAGACAACATTATTTTAACACTGCTACCGACCACCCCTACTATATTTTAAATGTTTTTGCTTATTCATTTGAATAAATAATAATGAGAGATCACATTTTTATTATTAGACAAATTATTTCAGCCATTGAAGCCTTCATTATATATTATGATTTTGTTACATTTGAAATTTCGAAGATTTTTCAATTTCTGATGTGAGCCACATGGACAGTAGTAATTAATTGTTATGTTAGCATTTACTGCAAGTAATAGGTTGTAAGCTTACATTTACCTCTTGTATTTGTTTAGAATTCTAGATATCCTTTAGTATGAGAATATGATGCTAATTTGTTACCTTTACAATCTAGATGCAATACAACATTACTTCTGATATTTGGATATACATTTACCAATGACGTCTCACTGTAACATATATCTCTAGTACATGTATATAGATGTTCATTACTCAAGAAATTTGGTGTAATGCTACTAGTTACCTGTAGTTTTGATATCTGGAAATATGTTTACCTTTGATATATATCCCTAGTATATTGATGTACATTACCTGAGATATTTTGATGTAATGCTAATAGTCACCTGTTCTTCTGATATCTGGAAATATGTTTACAAGTGATATCTGACTGTAATGTTAACATATATCCCAAGTATATAGATTCACATTACCTGAGATATTTTGATGTAATATCTTGACATACCTGTACCTATGATATCTGGATGTATTGCTAATTAGCATGTACATATATATCTGGGTCATATGCTGGAACGTTCCTCTAAAATTTAGACATTTAACTTCTTTACATAATAAGTCATGTATAATGCTAATAAAACCTCACTTTGTATTGGTGTAATATTGACATTAATGCCTGCGATCCCGATGTCTTTAGTTGTTACTGTATGTTTAATGATGACCATTATATCTGATATCTGGATATCATGTTACTTATGATATCCAGATATCAGATGTTATGCTAGCTTAAGTTTCTAATATCACTTGTCTTTGTTAAACCATTATTGTTCAGATTTATCACATATCTCTAGGTGTCTTGTGAAAATTTATCTATGGTTTATGGGTGAAAATTCTAGCATTTGTTTGAGATGTCAAGGTATAGTACTAATATTGCTTCTAATATCTAATTTTTATATTTCGGTAAACTTTAAAAGCAAACCTTTTAGCAATGCTAAATTATTTCATATATTCTGTTTTAAATATATCTAATTTCAGTGTATCAAATGACTTTAAGATGGCAATTGCTAACTGTTAAATCTTAGTGTAGAAGGTATATCTTGATTTTTAAGACCATAGAACCTAACTTAATGATGTTGTATAAATTAATGATTTGATGAGATGCTAGAAGTGAATTCTTTGTACTTTCAAAGTATTAATTAGAATTCTAAAGATAATGACCCCCTCGGCGTCTTCTGCCTTACAAGTATGCTCCAAAAGTATATTGGAAGTTATCAGAAAATAGAATGAAAAATGGATTATAATAGGAATTATGTTCAGTACACATTCATAAAAAGTTTTGTTCAACAATTCACACAATTATTCAAAATGAATAAGATATTTACAAATCTATAAAAAAAATAAAAATAAAAACCACCAGCGGAATCAATCAAAACCATTTTTAAAGCATCATTTAACATTTCCTGTAGTCAGTTTGACCTCCGTATTTCTGTCTTTCTTACGTTGTGCTCCTTTGTTCATCTCAGTTGTTGTAGAATTAAGACGACAAAGAAGACGGAGAGTGCTAATGACACCACGTTTTTTTTAATTCCAAATTTGTCAAAAGTGCATATGTGATAATCTTCCTATCATGCTTTCAATATATGGAGTCTTTATTACAATGTACAAATAAGTAAATTACATGTGTTATGTAGCAGACTATATCAAAATACAAACAAAATGTCATAGTTACAGTTTTTGTTTTTTGTTTTTTGCTTTTTATAAAAATTTCAATTCTATGATGAAAAAAATGATCAATTACTTGCTATGAATTCAGACGACAACATTTGACATTTCAAAAATGTTCATTTCAATTATCTTCTGATTGTATAGATTGTATTTTTTTTTCTAAATGTTCTTTCCCGTTTAAATATATAATGTTTAGATAAATTTTGATATGAAATATAATAATAATCAAAACCTGAAGCACAAATTTTCACCTTGTAATTTATTTTCTAGACTTCTTTTTTATACATTTTGTTTTAAAGTTAATGCATTTTAATTCAATCCTATCGGTCCATCAACACAAAAAATATACCATTTATACATCCCATGCTAACAGAAGAGCAGTTTTTGTTTTCCATTTTGCTGCATTTTTTATGTTTATAATGCCTATCTTTCTGCATTGGAAATGATTTGAGAATTTCTCTTTTATCTAAATACATTGGTTTTTATCAAAATGATATTCAAATACAGATAGACTGAGAATGGTTTTGATATATTTTCTATTAATTTTTGTTTGTTTTTTGTGTGTACAAAACTTGGTGCTGTATTTATGCTTTAAATACACACAATTATTCTAATGACTTGCATTTGGGTAACCATGTCTGTGATGACCTGTTTAACAGGGATACCTGCCTTATATGTATACGCAATAAATATGCATTTTGTGCTGTTGTTTTTTTGACAAAAACATTTTGTTGGATCATTATTTTGTAAAACTACATTACAAGTTTGTGGTAAACCATTTCGTGCGAAAAAAGACTAATTTTGTAGTATTTATTTTTGTAATTTTTGCCAGTATCATTTTGTCCAACTGTGATCAATTAGGTTGAATGAGGGGAATTAAGGCTTATGTCATATTTTGCAAACATTAAAGGGGCATTTGCTGTGGTTTTTTTCAAACAATTTTGTTTCTTTTATACTACATAGATTGATATACAATAACAAAAAAGATATATACATAGACGTATAAATTCTTAAACTCCTATACATTTTATGAAAATTGCTTGAGAAACCAAGTTTGGAAATTATTCACTTGCAATAGATTAATTCAACCTTACTATTTGTATATGCATACCACACTGGAACTGACCTTATGTTCACAAAATATAGAAGATTATAAAGCTTTTCATGTCTATGTATAGCTCTTATTTGTTATTGTACATCAAGTACAAGTAGTAAAATTTGAAAAAATGGGAATATTTTGTTTTGGTAAACACAGCTAATGCCCATTTAAATGTTTTATAGTATTGCATAGGTAAACGGGAATATCAAATTTCATCATTTACTCAGATATATAGAGACATTGTGTCACAAAATGCCATATATGAAGTTTACCTTCAAGCTGACAAATTTTAAGTGAGTGTTGATGTGACAACAATAAGATTCAATTAAAAATGTAAATTTGGTTAATTATTTTGCCCCCCCATTCTGAGAAAGTAGGAGTACAATCAAAATGATTTGGATTTTAACTGATATATATAAATGTTTGATTTCAGCAATTATTGTACCTGTTTTATAGAAATGTATGTATACAAGTGTACAGTAACCACATTATGTAAACTGTAAAATCAGAAAATTTTGTGAGGATTATAAAATTTTGTCATTTTAAAAATAAAATTCCATATTAACATTATATATAACAATATATTTCGTTGAAATTAAAATAACATGTTCGTAAAGAAACATATTACTTTGCAACGTATGTAAGATTTCATCATGGTTTTAATTTCATTGATAAATGGAAAGAACAAAATAAATTAAATTAAAACCGCAACAAAATGTTCTGATCTAGCAGTATATATTTTTGTTTTAATGTATGGTGCATCCCAATGAAGTAGATAGACAATTTGTTTTATCAGTCTTCAGCTGGAGTTTGTCCTTTGCCATGTGTCTTAAATTATCATTTACATAATTTGTTTAAATTGTAATGGTAATTAAAACGATTATGTTAGACAGTGTTGCTATATATTGACAAAATCCAAATAATATTCTGTCTTTTTTTTATTTTAAAATGAGTGATTTATGTTTATTACACCCGTCTTTGGTTGTGAAAAGATTCTACTACAAATTAGCAAGTGTATTGTTGTACCCGCATTCATTTTTGTTATCATTTTGATATCGGTTTATGTTTACCTCCATACAATGAAATTTTAGCAACACGCTGACCCAGGATACGAATGTACAAGGTCATGTGGTAAAAATATTGCTGATTTTGTCTTAACAGATTATTACCTTTTGTTTTGATACTCTATAGTGGTTTACTGTGTATAATATATTGTGTATACTGTATAGTGGTTTACTGTGTATACTGTATAGTGGTTTACTGTGTATACTGTATAGTGGTTTACTGTGTATACTGTACAGTGGTTTACTGTGTATACTGTATAGTGGTTTACTGTGTATACTGTATAGTGGTTTACTGTGTATACTGTACAGTGGTTTACTGTGTATACTGTATAGTGGTTTACTGTGTATACTGTATAGTGGGTTACTGTGTATACTGTATAGTGGTTTACTGTGTATACTGTATAGTGGTTTACTGTGTATACTGTACAGTGGTTGTGTATACTGTACAGTGGTGTACTGTATACTGTATAGTGGTTTACTGTGTATACTGTATAGTGGTGTACTGTGTATACTGTATAGTGGTTTACTGTGTATACTGTATAGTGGTTTACTGTGTATACTGTATAGTGGTTTACTGTGTATACTGTATAGTGGTTTACTGTGTATACTGTACAGTGGTTTACTGTGTATACTGTATAGTGGTTTACTGTGTATACTGTATAGTGGTTTACTGTGTATACTGTATAGGTTTACTGTGTATACTGTATAGTGGTTTACTGTGTATACTGTATACTGTATAGTGTTAGTGGTTTACTGTGTATACTGTATACTGGTTTACTGTGTATACTATATAGTGGTGTATACTGTATACTGTATACTGTATATACTGGTATAGTGGTTAACTGTGTATACTGTACAGTGGTTTACTGTGTATACTGTATAGTGGTTTACTGTGTATACTATATAGTGGTTTACTGTGTATACTGTATACTGGTTTACTGTGTATACTGTATAGTGGTTTACTGTGTATACTGTATACTGGTTTACTGTGTATACTGTACAGTGGTTTACTGTGTATACTGTATAGTGGTTTACTGTGTATACTGTATAGTGGTTTACTGTGTATACTGTATAGTGGTTTACTGTGTATACTGTATACTGGTTTACTGTGTATACTGTATAGTGGTTTACTGTGTATACTGTATAGTGGTTTACTGTGTATACTGTATAGTGGTTTAGTGGGAGTACCATAAAAATAACATTAGATTCTATAAAGCAGTCAGTATACCATCATGTATATGATTTATCAAAAACTTATTGTTTCATAAATACCTGGATTTATCAATTCTGTGAATATAGCAAATATTAACAATGTGAGTTATTTCCCCCCTGTTCAGTAACATAAGTAGATATATTTTCACGATCTAAACTGAAAGCTGTCATCTCAACTTTAAACCCAATTTGATTAAATAAAAAAAAAAATGTACATTTTGAAACATCCCCAGTGTTTTACTTCCATGGGTAGCCATATTTGTTCTAAATAGAAACAAGCCCACACAACCGATATAAAAGGCGAGTTTGCAAAATCAATCATCATTGCCTAACTAGGTGCATAGAACAAACGTGTGAAGTAAAGAAGTTTGAGTATAACTCGCATGCATGTCGAAAATAAACATTGATATCATCAAAGTTCATTTACTCTGTCTGGACATTTTGTCAGTTATTATACAGTTCATAAGCATGTAATTAATCCGTTTAAACATGAGAATATCAAACATAATTCCAAATCCCCATGAGAAAATCGTAAAATTATATATATAAAAAGAGAGAGAGCTTAGACCACCTGTTATGATATGAATGTCCTCACTTCTGAAATAATGAATTAAGGACAAGTCAGACCAAGGTCAACTCGGAAATATATTTTCGAACACATGCCTCATTTTACAGGACCACTTTCATCCATTTAGAATAATTTGATAGCAATGTTTCACAGTTATGTATCTTATAACATTTATTTGATGTCACCTTTGTAAAAATATGAGAAGGGGTACCTTTTCTTTGGTCGAATGTTGCGCAACCCAACTGCTTATATTACTGAGTTCACCAGAATGTGTGACGCTGTGTAAACAACAAAAGGAAAAGGTGCAGATTACTGGTTGGATTTTATTTATTTTCATGTTCAAAGTGAATATTATTTTACGGATACTAAAGTAATGAATTTAAAACTAATCAAAAAATCTATTTATTACAAATCTTTATTGAAGTCTTCGATGTAAAAAGTAATGCGGAATTATAAAGATTTTAGTACAGTTTATGTTTTGGTAACATGTCATCTGTTCATTGTTTCATGTTGGGAGTATAGGTGTGAAATAACTGTCATTCTTCGGACTCGCCCTTTATAGCAGAATTGCGAGCCAATTTCTATTGATAACATTTAACAAAAATGTCTGTCTGTGGAATAATAAATAGGAGGTGTTTCAGAATTATCATAAATTTGTTTTCAAAGTACTCGTTAAAAGTTACGATGACAGCTTTAAATATAAGATTAAATATTGTAGGAAAAACATAAAGTGATATGAGAATTAAGAATTGTAACCATTTGTCTAACAATATTTATGACACAAGTTGAATGAAAACGTGGTAGAAATACCCATGTTTATTAATTTTTCATAAACATTTTGAAATGTAAGGATAAAAAAGGGTGATTTCATGTCATATCAGGAAGTTATGTAATACAAATTTCAGGCTTGCTGGAAATATGATGTTGCTTTCAAATTAGGATGTCATTGTGTTATTGCCCTGTCAACAGATTGTATTGTGATGTAATACTCACATTATAAGAAATGTGATAGTATTATTACACAAGGATATAATTTTGTAACTATTGCATTAGGAATCAATGTGATATCAACTTAATATTTGGTAGTTTTAAGAAGTTGTTGTATAAAATGAAAGAAATGTCACACAGGAAGTAATGAAATGTTGCTTTGAAATCAAGAAGTTATGAAATGGAATTTCAGTAGGTTTTCGCATTAAAACGTGATGGCATTGTTATACCAGGATGTAATTTGGTTTTGCCACTTCAACCGGTAGTTATGAAGGTCCAGGAAGTTATGGGATGCGCTATTAGAATGTTATATGTTGTTAATCTCACCTCAGGAAGTTATAAAAGATTACCATAACAAGAAAACAAAACCTGGGCAGTTTTCACATGAAAGTAAATATGATGTTTTAGATCCTGGTGTTTAGTGAGTGCAATCAAACAAATTATGATTATGTTTTTAAAGATTATAATTTCTTATGGTGTGAGCTTCATAATGTTTTAAAAGCTGTTATTTGTGTGATATGCTGGCCAATTTTGTAAAATGATTTTTCTAATGCATGAAAAATAGAGTTAGCTTTGTTAATTACTATTATATTGCCAGTTTGATGCATAATTTTGTACAGATATGTATGATATTGATAAAATGATTTGAGCTTTGTGCAATAGTGAACGTTTAGAGCAATTTAGTGAAGATAATTGGGTGATCTTTTATACTTCTCAAGCCCGATGTTTTCAATACATGCAGGTGTTCATTTTCAAGGTAGGAAGGAATGAATTAAGCTTTATTACCAGTTTTTGTTGCGTTATTTTGATAAAGGTCTTATTGTACAGATGAATATCAGAGATCTTGTAGTACATTCTGTAGGTAATATATTTAGTTGTTAATTAGTTAATTAGTAGGTATTATTCATTGATATCTCTGTAAAGTGTCAGTAATTTCCTTGGGTTTGGTGAATAGGTATGGAAAAATTAAGTCGTGGGAAATATGTAATGAATACATTCAGGTGATAACATTTTATTTTCACAGCAAAGGGAAACGGACACTTCTAAGTTGAATTTAGGTAAATGATGGTACAGTTTATAAATGGCCCGGCACAGCATTCACAATTACATTGGTACAGCATTATAGGTAATTAGATACCTTGTAGTTGAAAATAAATGATTAGCAAAAATATTATTACTCAGGTAGAGTACATCCAATATAAACTAAAGGAGTCAAAAATTTTATTTCACCAGGAATGATATGCTAGTTTATACAGCAAAAAAATAATCTAGTAAGAAATCAGGATGTATGTCTTCATTTTGACCACATTATATAGTAGTGGGTACCGAATGCTAGCATAGCTGTATGCCTTCACTTGTAGTACAATAACAGGCAATTGACAATAGGTATGAAAAATCTGGCATGTGCTTAATTACAGCAAATTTCATTGAAATTTATCAGATAATTGATTCGAGATCAGCATTAGTTAATTCTAGCATACCAGTTAGTAATTAACTCATAAATTATTATATATAACATTGTGTTCAGTCAACTCAGGTTTGTTATTTGGCTTTGTAGGACACCACTTTCTGTTTTCGGAAGTCTATTCTAAATTCGAGCTCAACTGACAATGTCTTATTGACAGAAACGATCATCTTGAGAATTTGTTTTGGCCTTTTATTTGCAAAACTATAACTTTATATTTTTGTTCAGGAATTTTTACAACATGTATCCTGTCAGTATCATAACTTATGTTATGCTATGATATAAATATATACTATATAATACTGATTGTATGTTATTATAATAATATCTACATCATAATGTAATAGCATGTTCTAATAATACTGGTTATTTATGATTGTAACAATAGATTAAAAGATAACTTACTATAAAACAGCGTATTAAAAAGTGGTTATATATATTATTTTATCATACCACTGAAAATTTTACCTCAAAGTAAATAATAATATAAAAGTTAAAAGATTTTATTTACCTGAACATAGTTTCAGTTTCACTAAAGGTTGTAAACATATGCTTACACGTTAACCAATACAGGGTTACCTGTAAAATTAGTAGCCCTTTGGGACAGGTGTAGACTTAGACATAAGGTTATACATATTACAAAAGATACAACCTTTAATGGAACTCACAGTAGACGTAAGTGACAGGTATGTCTATATATGTGTATATATATATATATATATATATATATATATATATATATATATATATATATATATATATATATATATTTATATATATGTATATGTATGTATATATGTATGTATGTATGTATATATGTATGTAACCAATGTCAAATGATTGCATTTTATTTGTTTAACCATATATGATATAAATTTCCATTGGTGTAACGTAACATAAATTTTGGTTATATTAGAAATGTAACAAAATTATGGATCCTTTTCCCTAGGTCTCAGGGATCCAGACACTTTTTGTATACCTCCAATACTTTAAATGTATAAGAATATAAGAACAATTACATAAAACGTTACTGATGTAAGAAACCGTGTTATAAGTATCATATTAATATATTTGTCATCTTTGATCCAGATTTATAATTAACATCAAGGATATTGTAAATGTCCAAACTATGTCTCTTCTTTGGTTCTAAGGATTATTTTTTATTGATACATGTTTTAAATTTTACAAAGTTACTTTAGAAGTTTGAGTTTTTTTTAATTCTTGTTGATACTAATTTTGAAACCAGAAAAGTTATAAAAATATGTTCTTGCAAGTATTGCCAGTATAGTTTTTCATCAGTTTTATCAATTGCTGTAGACATTTAAGAGAAAACTGCAATGGTATTTCTACAATCTTTTGTGATTAAATTTAAGTTGTTTTTGTTACAATATTCCCTGAGAATATTACCAGCATTTTTTTCTGTAATTTGAGTGTAGGACAGTTTAAACTCTTTTCTTTTATGTTGCTATTAATTTTTAATTTATTTTAATTTATATCTAATTAAATATATCGTGGCAGTTTCTTTCTGTTGTTATTTGTTGAAAATATGATTATAGATTTAGAAATGACCTAATATATACAATTTCATATGCTTTCGCCACAGTAATTTCTTTCTGCAGACCTTTATTAACTTTCCTCAGTTACTGACATAGCGTTTCATTAGCGTTTTAACTTAAAGGGGCATTAACTCCGCCCCCCCAAATTCTCTTTTTTACTTCTTAGGTTGATGTACTGTAACAAATAAGAGATGTATACATATTTTTATGTCTGTGTATATCTCTTTTGTTCACAACTAGTGCCCCTTTAAATAAGATATTACGGAAACATCGCTGCCCTTTCAGAGAATTTAATCACATTGGTGTCTTTTGACAGAGCTCTATCAACTTGTCTATCTACTTGTCTATCTACTTGTCTATCAACTTGTCTATCTACTTGTCTATCTACTTGTCTATCAACTTGTCTATCTACTTGTCTATCTACTTGTCTACTTTGTCTATCAACTTGTCTATCTACTTGTCTATCTACTTGTCTATCAACTTGTCTATCTACTTGTCTTTCAACTTGTCTATCTACTTGTCTATCAACTTGTCTATCTACTTGTCTTTCAACTTGTCTATCTACTTGTCTATCAACTTGTCTATCTACTTGTCTATCAACTTGTCTATCTACTTGTCTATCTACTTGTCTATCAACTTGTCTATCTACTTGTCTATCTACTTGTCTATCTACTTGTCTTTCAACTCAACACACCTTGCTGTCTATCTAATGAAATATTGTCTATTTAGTCTATTGTTCATCTATTGAAAAATAAAAATTTTGCTTGTCACATAAATTCAAAAACAGGAAAAAACTTGTCTATCTACTTGTCTATCAACTTGTCTATCAACTTGTCTATCTACTTGTCTATCAACTTGTCTATCTACTTGTCTTTCAACTTGTCTATCTACTTGTCTTTCAACTTGTCTATCTACTTGTCTATCAACTTGTCTATCTACTTGTCAACTTGTCTATCAATTTGTCTATCTACTTGTCTATCTACTTGTCTATCAACTTGTCTATCTACTTGTCTGAACTACTTGTGATACACACCTAATGCTGATAATATTTGTAATGAAATATTGTCTATTTAGCGACAAAAATCCAATATTGTTCATCTTATGATTGAAAAATAAAAATTTTGCTTTGTCATGATTTCACATAAATTCTGTGAAAACAGGAAAAAACTTGTCTATCTACTTGTCTATCTCTTGCTATCAACTTGTCTCTATCTATGTGTCTATTACGTCTCAACTGCTATCTACTTGTCTCAACTTGTCTATCTTTGTGTAGGTACATCTACTTGATACAAATAACATCTACTTGTCTTATTGTTATCACTTAGAGACTTGTGATACACACCTAATGCTGATAATATTTGTAATGAAATATTGTTATTTAGTTTTTGCATCAATTGAAAAATAAAAATTTTGATTTTCACATACATTTGTAAAACAGGAGATGTCATTGATTCGCATGCCTTTTGTGTGAAGTTTTTTTTTTCACTTAGAGATGAAACATGTGTTTTTTGTAAGGATTTTACCTTTGTATGGAGATGTCATTAGCTTTGGTGAAGTTTTTTTTAAACATGTGTTTTGTACATATGCCAAAGCTTGTGATCGCCACTTGATACCGGAAGTCGTTTTTATAGTCCACCATCTGTTGATGGTGGGCTATTCATATGGCCCTGCATCCATCATCCGTCTGTCCTGAACAATTCCTGTTACAGCTAGTTCTCAGTAAGGACTGAAGGGATCTCCTTGAAATTTGATATGAAGGTTCCTTTTGAGGTCTTGTTGTGCATGTTACATTTTCAAAGAGATCGGAATCCAACATGGCCGACAGGCGGCCATCTTTGATTTTGACCAAATGAAGTTTGTTACCACTATGATGAGATCTCATTGAAATTTGACATCAAGGTTCCCCTTGAGGTCTAATTGTGCATATTACATTTTAAGAAAGATCGGAATCCAACATGGCCGACAGGCGGCCATCTTACTTTTTGTTGAAATTTGTTCCCCCTTAAGATTGAATTTTTAGAGAGATTGGAATCTAGGATGGCCGACAGGCGGCCGTCTTGGATTTTTACCATGGGAAGTTTGTTATCGCTATTTCTCAGAAAGGACTGAAGAGATTTCCTTGAAATTGGACATGAAGGTTCCACGTGAGGTCTAATTTTGCATTTGATATTTTCAGAGTGATTGGATTCCAACATGGCTGACCGGTGGCTATTTTGGATTTTGACAGTGGAAGTATGTTTCAGAATGTACTGAATGAATCTTTTCGAAATTGATAATAGAGGTCCCCCCTGAGGTCTAGATGTGCATATTACATTTTCAGAGCGATAAAAATCCTAGACTGACATCTGTCGGCCATGTTGAATTCCATTATCTCTTAAAATGTAATATGTTCAGTTCAAGTTCAGTTTCGCCTTAATATTTTTAATAAAGTATTTCAAAGATATGTGGCTAAAGTTCAAATTCAATGTTGAAACAGAGAAAAGAACAGTCTGTCATAGATCAGACATAGGACATTCCATGGTGGGCACCAAGATCCCTCTGGGATCTCTTGTTTAAAAAAGTTTCATTCCGTAAGACCCGTTACTTCTATGTCCAGTATTAGGCAAAGAACAACTCTTTAATGTTGTTTAAAATCCCGCCAAGAAATTTTCCTTTTTACGGAGATATCACCAGCTCTAGATGAAATTGAACGAATTTTGACATGTTCTTTCATGGACTGAACCAATGCAGGCCTGCGGGAACTGAAATTTAGGTATCATCAGAAAAACCTGTGACTTGCACGCCATATGCTGAGTGTTTGGTGAACACAGTCAATACCATTTGTCTTTGGCATTTTTCGGTCCGGGGAATCAAACCGAGAATACCTTTTCTGTTTTAGAAATATGTGTATTCTTGTTATAAGACCTTTCACTTGATACTTTTAAAATGTTGTTGATCTTATAGATTTAATCGACTTTTTAGAAAACTTTCCATGCTTTTGTTGCTATTCTTGTCAGTTGGCAAATAAGTCTTGTTTCAATAGTATTACATCAGAAATTATAATATCACCACCTTTACGGTTTTATTTAAAATATATAGAGGAAAATGAAAAAAAAAAACTTTTGTCATCCTGTTGTAAATATGCTTCACGTCTTCATATATAAAAGAGGAAAGGATGGAATGTGACATTGCATTCTATTGAAATATAAGGATTTATTAATTATTATGGGTTTACTTCCACTTTTCATTGAGGGCTATCCTGTAAGCAATGAAGAGGTCAATCGCACTTCGTGAAAAATATAGTCCAACTCAAGAATTTTTACAATCAAGTATTTTGTAAAGTTAGTTTGTTAATCAACACAAACGCCACTTCGATCTTTATTTATACAATACGATTGGTAAGTTTCATCGATCTATTTATAAATATGGAATTCTACTATATAAGATTCCAGTGATGTTGAGCCTGCTCACATTTATTTTGAAATTAGTGTTAATGCACGACAGACAATATTTAAAGTTGGTGCGGAAGATACAACAAAATATGTTAATTTTGAATTTGTTTAGAGGCTGGAAATTGAAGTTTTATTTTGGCTTTTAGATCTACATTAATTTGATTTATTTTTATTTCATATATGTTAGATAGAAGTAGTATGAATCCCATGGCTATTTTGCCAAAATAACAAGCCATTTCAGTACTTTGATTAATTGTTAGGCTATTTTTCAGTGTGAAAAATATCATTCCATGCAAAATGAATATAAGCTGTTATTTCCACTCTGCCAATCAAAATACTTTTCAAAGTTTGGGACTCACTAATTTTTATTGTTTTATGAGAAACAGATAGAATATTTGCCAATTTTTTATGAATAACATTTTTATTTCATTTACATGCGATGAAATAAAAATGCTATTCCAAAAATTGCAGACATCCTCTTTTTTCTACTTCTGATACAGTTTTGTAAGGTATGAGTAATGTTCTGTTTGTAAACCTGCTTACAGCTAAATTATCTTTACATTGGCTATTGGCCATAACATCCCATAATGTTAAAGTAAAAACACGTTGAACAGCTGTTGCAGGCTAACTAATTCAAGATTTATTGACGTTTCGTTTATTTTGTAACGACGAATGATCTTTTCATAAAAATCAACGATCTGCATAGCAATATTAAACAAAAGGAAGACAAAGCCACTTACGATCGTCAAGATATGGTATTACAAAATGTGGGGTACTATCTTTGTTCTTTCATCTGCAGCAGCTTTGTTGATATTTTACATGTGCATGCATTGCCGACGAAAAATGCACAACAACAGTTGAGTCACACGGTAGTGTTTTGACGCTAGTGAAATTTTATGTATTCTGTGACAGTATTCAAACGGGAACTTGTAGCATGGCTTTTATAAGGCGCATTGTGATGTGTTGCATATTGTTTATAACCGTCTGTATTTTTATAATATATATATTTGCCAGTGTGGATCTAGGTAGATTACAGAAAAATGTCAAACATACTGTATCATCGATATACAGCATGAAAATTGTGTTAGGTGATGCAGAAGGTAATGATCCAGTATTACATGGACATTTCAAGAACAAGTCACTGATATATAACAATCGGTATAAAAAACCAACTGTTGTGTCTATAAACGAAGATATGAATGACCATTCTGAAGTGGCAGACGACAGGTCTGAAGTGGCAGATGAGAAGTCTGGTGTGGCAGACGATAGGTCTGAAGTGGCAGAATCAGTTGTCTCCCCTACCGATATTCCGATATACAGACCTGAAACGGTAGAACCTACACAAAAAATGAACGGTAAATTTTGGGATCAAATCCTTGGCGGCAATACAGACAGGAATATGAATGGTGATAAATCAGATTATCCCTCAGGGGTGAAGGCAAATTACAGCAGTAGGAAAAGCAGATTAAAGCATATAAAAAATCTGATAAAATATAGAAATAAGAACAAAAAAATTATTGACACTCAAACACGCGTGGAAAACGAAGACAACGCCGCCAGTTATGATAATGCAGACCATGAAAATACACAAACAGATGCACCGAATATACACATACTGAATACGTCTGTAGGCAGCTACAAAAGAGTACTACCCTATCCTTCAAGAATACCAAACAGGTTATATCATAGTCTTATAATTCATGGTATTGGTGACGAACGTAAGCGTATATTGGACAGTAACTTAATGAAGGAAGTAAAAGACAGCAAGGTAACGTATGCTCATAACATTCCCTCATATTACAAAAACATAGTAACACAGCTTCCAAAGAGACCACAAGTAACCATGAATACAAGAAAAGGTGTGCCAAATGACATCGCAGGTAACCGAGATGAAAGTACACATGTACCTATCGAACCCAAAACAGACGAAGAGAAAAACAATGAAAATTGGCAAAGTCAACTACGATTAGCCAAAGGCATACTGTATAACAACATCATTACAAATAATAAATCTAAGAATACCTTCGATACTAGTAAAAATGACCAAACTGAAACATCCAGACAAAAGATTATACCAGTATTGAAAACGTCTACCATCAAAACTGATACTACTACTACTAAAACACCAAAGGAAACTACATGGACAAATCTTGTAAAACATCCTCCATCATCTGGGAAACTTGCTGAAGAATACGCTGAAAATAGAATAGTGAATGTCGTATCTTGGGACAATGTAGTAGTGAAAGATAAGTGTCGTGTTTTTAAAAATATTGTACCAGTACATTCTTTTCAAATGTGCTTATATATTCCTCAGTTAGACTCTGGAATGTCGAAGGCTTTAAATGATTCCCATGAGTATGAGAAAGACATTGTAAATAACTTCATTCTGGCACTCGTTGAAAATAACGAGTGCAATTTTATAGACATTGGGTCCAGTTTGGCAATGTACAGTCTTATTGCAGCTACACTTGGACGACGGGTACTTGCAGTAGAGTCATTTTACCGGACAATTGAACAAAATCAGCGATCTGTCGTTCTTAATGGATTCCAGTCAAGATTTACGTTACTCGCCAACGTTATTTCTGAAGAAAAGGGACTTTACAGACCTAAACTACAAAAATGGATATTTTCTCAGGCAGGAATTGAAAAAGTGGACAATTATTCGTCAATCTCCAAGCTTGATCTAGAAGCCTACCATGTCGTACCATCGATAAGTATAAACAACTTGATCCCTTACATCAATTTCAAACGTGCAATACTGAGGTTGGACATTGGAGAGAAAGACATAGAAACTGTGTTAAATGCTGAAAACCTCTTCAATCATGTTGATATACCCTATATTTTCATGTGCTGGAAAAATATTCCCCAAAATGCTAAAGCAAAAGAGATGATTGACTTTCTGGTTAAGCATCATTATTCACCGAAAGAAAATGTACTTGGCGAATTCCTAGATATATCAAACTATCACCAGTGGAATCATTCTGTAATATGGGTGAAGAAACATGACCAAACTGAAACAACACCAAGACAACAACCTATACCGATATTGAGAATGTCCACCATAAAGACGTATGCTACTACTATTCCTACTCCTCCTCCTACTACTACTACTACAACAAAGGCGAAGAAAACTACACAGACAAATCTTGTAAAGCATCCTCCATCATCTGCTAAACTTGCTGAAGAATACGCTGAAAATAGAATAGTGAATGTCGTATCTTGGGACAATGTAGTAGTGAAAGATAAGTGTCGTGTGTTTTAAAAATATTGTACCAAAACATTCTTTTCAAATGTGCTTATATATTCCTCAGTTAGACACTGGAATGTCGAAGGCGTTAATTGATTCATATGAGTATGAGAAAGACATTGTAAATAACTTCATTCTGGCACTCAGTGAAAATAACGAGTACAATTTTATAGACATTGGGTCCAGTTTGGCAATGTACAGTCTTATTGCAGCTACACTTGGACGACGGGTACTTGCAGTAGAGTCATTTTACCGGACAATTGAACAAAATCAGCGATCTGTCGTTCTTAATGGATTCCAGTCAAGATTTACGTTACTCGCCAACGTTATTTCTGAAGAAAAGGGACTTTACAGACCTAAACTACAAAAATGGATATTTTCTCAGGCAGGAATTGAAAAAGTGGAC
This sequence comes from Atrina japonica, assembly GCA_030159075.1. NCBI lineage: Eukaryota > Metazoa > Mollusca > Bivalvia > Pterioida > Pinnidae > Atrina > Atrina japonica. The sequence goes on along the minus strand of BROG01000030.1, from coordinate 583,017 downwards.
AATTATTCGTCAATCTCCAAGCTTGACCTAGAAGCCTACCATGTCGTACCATCGATAAGTATAAACAACTTGATCCCTTACATCAATTTCAAACGTGCAATACTGAGGTTGGACATTGGAGAGAAAGACATAGAAACTGTGTTAAATGCTGAAAACCTCTTCAATCATGTTGATATACCCTATATTTTCATGTGCTGGAAAAAATATTCCCCAAAATGCTAAAGCAAAAGAGATGATTGACTTTCTGGTTAAGCATCATTATTCACCGAAAGAAAATGTACTTGGCGAATTCCTAGATGTATCAAACTATCACCAGTGGAATCATTCTGTAATATGGGTGAAGAAACATGACCAAACTGAAACAACACCAAGACAACAACCTATACCGATATTGAGAATGTCCACCATAAAGACGTATGCTACTACTATTCCTACTCCTCCTCCTACTACTACTACTACAACAAAGGCGAAGAAAACTACACAGACAAATCTTGTAAAGCATCCTCCATCATCTGCTAAACTTGCTGAAGAATACGCTGAAAATAGAATAGTGAATGTCGTATCTTGGGACAATGTAGTAGTGAAAGATAAGTGTCGTGTTTTTAAAGATATTGTACCAAAACATTCTTTTCAAATGTGCTTATATATTCCTCAGTTAGACACTGGAATGTCGAAGGCGTTGATTGATTCATATGTGTATGAGAAAGACATTGTAAATAACTTCATTCTGGCACTCAGTGAAAATAACGAGTACAATTTTATAGACATTGGTTCCAGTTTGGCAATGTACAGTCTTATTGCAGCTACACTTGGACGACGGGTTCTTGCAGTAGAGTCATTTTACCGGACAATTGAACAAAATCAGCGATCTGTCGTTCTTAATGGATTCCAGTCAAGATTTACGTTACTCGCCAACGTTATTTCTGAAGAAAAGGGACTTTACAGACCTAAACTACAAAAATGGATATTTTCTCAGGCAGGAATTGAAAAAGTGGACAATTATTCGTCAATCTCCAAGCTTGACCTAGAAGCCTACCATGTCGTACCATCGATAAGTATAAACAACTTGATCCCTTACATCAATTTCAAACGTGCAATACTGAGGTTGGACATTGGAGAGAAAGACATAGAAACTGTGTTAAATGCTGAAAACCTCTTCAATCATGTTGATATACCCTATATTTTCATGTGCTGGAAAAATATTCCCCAAAATGCTAAAGCAAAAGAGATGATTGACTTTCTGGTTAAGCATCATTATTCACCGAAAGAAAATATACATGGCGAATTCCTAGATATATCAAACTATCACCAGTGGAACCATTCTGTAATATGGGTGAAGAGAAATGAAAGTCGACTCTAGTGCATTTACAATCTAGTTCTTTTTGGTCCAATGCACCTTCCTATCTCATACACGCAGGTGGTCCTGTGTGTACAATTTTACCTTGTATGTGGGCTGTCATTAATATCTAACGTTCCGTTCCTACGAATATAAAAATCGCAGATACCAAAGTATTAACCGTCAGGAGGTTCAAGAGACAGTATACAAATAGAGAACATTTGGACGAACAGGAATCTCCGGGACTGTCATAACCAAAAGCAATAACTGTTTTGTTAGATGTTGAAATTATGTATTAAATATATGAAACCTTTTTGTTCTGTACATATACGTATCCATTGCATAGACCTAATAAAACACTAGGAATTGTTCTAAATATCATTACAAATTTTTGCATACTTATAGCCCCATAACCGCTCAATTTCGTTATCTTGAAATGTCTTCAAAAAGTTGTCCAATTCATACTGAAAATGAATCAATATAGCAGAGTACACTTAGTAGTGCGTTGTTGGTTGTGTGGTTGTATTGTTGTTTAACATCCCACTCAAGAATTTTTCAATCATATGGAGACGTCACCAAATGCTGGTGACAGGGAACTTCGGTTTTTACTCTCTCATCCAAAGGACAGGAATCTGACCTGCCACCGGCTAGACTCAAACTCACGATCAAGAGTCGAGCGCACTACCAACTGAACTCTGTCTCAAAATTGATTATTTTCCAGTGAACAACTGAAATATTAATGTTACTCCTTTTAATTTTATAAAAAGTAAAAAGCAACAATTTAATTATTATAAACATAATACTAAAGTTTAATGCTCAAGGCGATCGTTTCTGTCAATTAGACTTCATCAGTTGAGCTCCGATTTTATGAAAAGGGTTTCTAAAGGAAAGTGGTATAAGACAAGACCAAAAAATAAATCTAAATGCATAGCCAAATCCGTCTAAGAGTAACAACTGTAAAAAGATGACTATCTTAGTTTTTAACTTATATTTTATATTTTGATAACGATATTTATAAAAGAAATATAATACAAATTTACAATCAATTTTGAAGCACAAGAATTGAATCGGGGGTAAAAGGTCAAGATCGCTCCTTGCGTGATAGCAAGGTAGGTTATACAGATTTAACTTGCTTTGTTTTTGTCAGTCAGCAAGAAGAATCTACATCATGATAAGTAGTAACATCCCACAGTCCCATGGAGTTTACATTTCACAAATAAATCGATAAGCCAGATCGTTTTCAACCTATGAACATTTCATATACAGATGTAAACTACTCACTGACAAATTATTGACACAGGGATATCGAAAACCGCGTTTGATGTCAACGTTCTGCATATTTACGGTCGGTATAATAATGTTGATTGCGATTACTCTGTTTCACTGGGTGAAATGCTTAGTTACCTTTTCGTTGGCGGTTGTTGAGGCGTCTGTACTAACTGTGACGAGGATTCACGTATTTCATTTTGACTTGACTTGACTCTCACGGCGGGTGTGACCGGTCGACAGGGGATACTTACTCCTCTATGGCACCTGATTCCACCTCTTGGTTTCTAGAGGTCCGTGTTTATCCATTTTTGCCGATTTTGTATCTGTGTCCTGGACATCCTAAAGATTTGGTATCAGAGATGTTTTATATGGTGACAATATTGTCATATTGGAACCATAACTTAAATATCAA
>BROG01000030.1:345000-570000 GCA_030159075.1 Atrina japonica | reverse complement strand
GCTTGTCCGGCCAAAAAATCTTCCCATGTGACTGTTCTGAAATGATAAAGTAATAATTTCATAAACTTTAGAAATTAATTTTAGAAACGTTAGGAGATTAGGCATTGGAAATATCAGAACATTTTAATATTTGGTATATATATATATAATGTTCTGATATTTCCAATGCCTAATCTCCTAACGTTTCTTAAATTTAAAAATGTAAAAATATATTCGACAAAAGGAGTTCACTTAAAATTAAAATAAAAAAGGAAAAGATTGATCATATATATATATATTCAAAAATTAAAATCATCAATATTTACCCTGTTTTAGACACATCGCAATCCATAATTAAACGCACGGCTTCCTTTGCGTGTAGATCTAAATTCGTGCTGTCACGTATGATACCACATCTGTTCAAATAATCAATTTATTTCACAAATTTATATATACATACGCATGTGTTTATGTATGTATGGTATGTGAATGATGCAGCTGATAGATATTTTTTCATTATTACAATTATCATTTTTATCATTATCATTTTGCTATTCATCATCATCATCATCATCATCATCATCATTGTGGTTTTTGTTGTTATCAAGGGATACATTGCTATTATTCATCATCATCATCATAGTCGGCGTAGTCGTTGTTTTTATTATTATCAAGACATACATTGCTATTATTGATATCATCATCAGCATCATCATCATCATCATCATCATTGTTATGATCAAGACACACATATTGCTATTATTTTATATATTATCAACATCATCGTCGTCGTTGTTATTATCAATAAGACATACATGTTAGCAGTTCGCATTATTTAATGTATTAAAATACTTTATATATGAACTTCTATTCTGACTATATGTATATTTTTTCTTACTTGGTTTTTTCGTCCTCAACCTCAAATCTTTTAAACCAACTTTTGTAAGTGCGTGATGCTTCTTCTGGTGTGATGGCTCCGTCGTTGTTTTCATCAAGTTTCTCAAATGCAGCCTTTGCAGTTATAACTTCTTTTTCTGTCAACATCTCAACCATTTCATCCTGTCATAAAAAATATCCAATTACATATGGTCTCATTTATATCATCCAGGTCTTCAAATAATTTAACAGTATTTTTTCATCCTTTTGGAGTTAAAATTGGTACTTTTTAATGCTCAAAATTTAGTGAATGAAAAGTACAGCAGTGTAACAACATAATTTCATGTTAACGCTGAATCTACATTTTACAAACAACAAATTTAATTAAAAGTTATCAAGTATTTAAACAGACAGTAGTATGTCACACAACATTTCTTTAAGGAATTGCAATATGGAATATAACCAAATTTCGATATAAGTCAAAGGCAAAACACCTGAATGTATAATTACAGTGAACTGCTCTCACATATTTAAAAAATTGTTTCTGTTACATTTGTTCTTACATTCCGTAAATATTTTACGCAAGTAATAACGACATCAGTTATATTTGGAAAGCCACAAATTTTATCTGGGCATTAGATATGTGTCAGTACAATTAAATCTTATGAATGTGTCATGAATATTCTGACATGCGCTGTCAGTTTCAGAATCGTCCGAGAAATATGCGAGTTTCACCTCCAGTACTGTGAAGAAAAGGGTTATTGCATATACGGTATTTCTTTTCAAGAACTCATGGAATGATCGTGACCAGGAATTAAACTAAAATATACACTTAACTAAAGGAAGAATACAGTGAAAAAGAAGAGTTTAAAGTGGAGCATGAGAAAGACAAAAGGGACTGGATAGATAGTCTAACAAGTGATGCAGAAACAGCAGGAAACAATGCTAACATGAAGGGAATATATGATATAATTAAGAGCAAGGCAAGTGGACAGTGTCAGAGAAAAACATGGAAAACAAAAGAAGAAGAAGTAGGTACACAATGGAAAGATCGCATCAGTGAACTTCTCAATAGGCTGGAACCACCAGAGCCCGCAGATGTGCGATTAATGGTGCAGGAGAACTTGGCATCGATGACAGACCACCATAGAACATTAATCAGAGAGTTGAAGAATGGAAAAGCAGTAGACAACATCACCATCGAACTCCTACGGACAGAAGGTGCCAGCAGACTGGAAAAGAGGAGTGATTGTGAAACTGCCAAAGAAATGGGATTTAAAACTAGCTGTGAGAATTAGAGTGGAATCCCAACAACTTCAAAAGCAAAGGGAAAATATTTTATATTGAGATACAGCCTGGATCAGGTCGTAGAATGGGATTCCAATTTGTATACATGTTTTGTATTAACTTGAAATAGGCCTTTGACTTTGTACATCGAGGTATTCTTTGGAAGAATATACAGCACTATGGCATACCAGGCTAGTTCATCAGACTGATTAAATGCATATATGACAAAAGAGAGTGTGCAGACAAGGAAGAGGAATCACCGAATGCTTTAAGATCAACGGATCTTGATTTCTATTCATTCTGGTTATTGACTGGGTAGTGAAGATAACAATAGCTGAAAACACCACAGAAATTCGCAGGAACATGATGTCAAGACTAGATGATTTTGACTACGTGAACGACAATATATTTCTATCCAGTGCCAGAGAACAAATGCAGAGTAAGTAGATACACTAGTGAAATATGTATAATCAAGTTTACATCAATGCTTTCAAAACGAAAATGATACGCATTTATGCGAGCAACCTGATATAAAGAGCTGCAGGAGAGGAGACAGAATATGTCCACAAATGCATCTACCTTGACAGTACAGTTAATATCAGTGCAGGTACCAATGAAGATATTAGGAGGAGATTGTGCCATAAAGAAATGCTTACAACAAACGTCGGGCCATCTAAAAACAACTCACAAATTGGGCGAATGACAAAGATAAGATTATAAAAAATCTCAGATACCAAAGTATAAATCAATAGAATGTCCAGGACATAGATACAAATCCGGCAAAAATGGACAAACACGGACCTCTGGAAACCAAGAGGTGGGATCAGGTGCCATGGAGGAGTAAGCATCCCCTGTCGACCGGTCACACACGCCGTGAGTCCACAGTCAAGTCCAGTGAAATCCTCGTCACAATTGGTACAGACGTCTCAACAACCGCCAACGAAAAGGCAACTCAACATTTCACTTAATGAAACAGAGTAGTCACAAAGCCTATTTACCGACCATAAAATTTGCGGAACGTTGACATTAAACGCGATTTTCGATATCCCTGTAACTATTTAATTTCAAAGTCATTTTTGGTTTGCTCTATGGTAGTGAAACATGGAAAATGACAAAGGGCGACGATCATATCTTGGATGTAATCCTACACAAATGCTTCAGCAGAATCCTCAAGATCTACTGACCTTTGAAAGTGCGAAATGAGACAGTGAGGAAAAGAATTTGAATAAGGGAAATCAGTAACATCATACGAAAAAGGAGATATAATAGGGTTTGAAATGCGATGGATAAGACCAAGCATGGCAGAGTAGCAGTAACATGGACACCAGAAGGGAACAACAAGAGAGTTAGGCTCAAGGAGAATTGGTGAATAAATGTGGAGAGAGCTGAAAGAAATATGCTTCATAGGCGGATGCAATTAATTCAAGCAGCACAGGAAAGGACAACATGGAGGGACTTGTTCTTTGTCCTATTCTCAGAGAGAAGAGAAGGAAATAAGTCAAATAAGTCATAAACTAAACGAAAGCTGATCAAATACCTGTAAGCCAACGTGAGATGTCATATTGAAAAGAAGATTTCTTCGTCCAATAAATGTTCAAATAGTGACATAACTTCAATCCATTTTACAGTCATTGATCATCATTGATATGTAGGAAACATTAAAAACTAAAGAGCAACCGATTTGACGGCTGAACTTTAATTGAATAAGTCTGCATTTAATGAAAAATTTCTTGAGGGCAGATTGTAAGAATCATATATATCAAAGTATTAACCGTCAGGGCATTCAGAAGAAGATGATTTAGGAACACGGAACTCCCAAAAATGCAGACAAGAGAAATAGAACCACTGAAGAATTTTTAAGCTGTTTGAAGCGATAAGGATCCAAATACTTAGTTCGATCCGAAATAAGTATGAAATGAAAATCAGATGGTAGGATTGCTGTATAAGAAATTATAAATAATGTCAATGAAATAATTACATTTTCAGTAAATTGTTATTACAGTGTTATGTTTCGTATAAGGATTGTATCAAATATAAAAACTTACTGTATCCCTGAGAGCAAGTTTACTTTGAGCTTCATTATTCAGGAACTCCCACCAGTCTATATAATTATCTTTATCCAAATCAATCAATTTAAACTGAATCCTGAGTTGTTCCTTCTCTTCTTCACTTAGCAAACCCTTTGATAACTTTGTTTTGTATGCAACAAACTCTGTGAAGGAAATTTTAGAATCTGAAAAGAAATATAAAAATTTGTTTAGTTGAGTAGATACTCTCTCTCTCTCTCTCTCTCTCTCTCTCTCTCTCTCTCTCTCTCTCTCTCTCTCTCTCTCTCTCTGTTGAATTTTTTGATAAAACTTGAACAATTTCCTCGAATGACTATATGACATCAGTAAACCCAATGGTCGTGATTTCACATGCTTTGCTTTCTATAATATAGAAAAGTTATAAAATGCAAAATCATAACAACAATAACTTAATGACGTACACATATTAGCGGTTTTTAGTCACCTGAACTGAAGGTTTAAGTGAGCTTTTCTGATCGCCTGTTGCCCGTTGTCCGTAAACGTTTAACATTTTCGACTTCTCTAAAACCGCTGAAGGGATTTTGATGAAACTTTATAGGAATCAAGTACTGAAGATCCTCTACCAAAGTGTCTTTATTTCAGCCCGATCGGCCCAGGGTGGATCCAGGGTTGGGGACAAAGAGGCCCCAGGGGTACCCCTCTTTTAAAATCTTTTCCTCCAGAACCACTGCATGGATTGAAAAACTAATTGTATCTGAGTGATCCACATAGATGTATGATTTTAGTAACTTTGTTAATTTCGCAGAACTTCAAAAATATTTTTTATGCGTTTTCTATATCTTTTTAGACTATAATTTTCATTCATTTTTGCATGATTTCTTTGATTTTCTTCCCTTTTATTCATTATGATGCATTTATTTTATGTGTTTTATCTATAGTTTGGTAGATTAATGCTTTTCTGAAAGACTTTTGCTGAAATTTAAGTTTTTGAAATGTTCTAAGAATTTTTTAAGACTGCAAAAATAAAGGGGGTAACTTTTCACACTGTCAGCTTTTTCTTCAAAACCGCTGAAGGGATTTTGACGAAACTTTATAGGATGTAAGTACCCAAGGTACTCTACCAAATTTGTTTATTTCGGCCCAATCAGCCTAGGGTGGATCCAGGGTGGGGCAAAAGAGACCCCAAAGGGGTACCCCTGTTTAAAAGATCTTCTTCTCCAGAACAGCTGTTTGGATTGAAATACTAATTATATCTGCGTGATCTACATAGATTTATAATTCAAGTTTGTTAATTTCGTAGAAATCTGAAAATAAATTTTTTACGTGTTTTTGACGTCTTAGAATTTTCATTAATTTTTGTATGATTTCTTTGATTTTCTCCTCCTTTATTCATTATGATTCATTCACTTTATTTGTTTGGCTAAATAAACGGTTTCCTGAAAGAATATTGCTGATATTATTTTTAATTTTTTAGGATTTTTTAAGACTGAAAAAATGAAGGGAGAGGTAATTTTTCACTCTATCGGCGTCTTCTTCAAAACCGCTGAAGGGACTAGTACTCAAGGTCCACTATCATGTTTGTTCATTTTGGCCAGATCGGCCCAGGGGTGGATACAGGGTGTTACAAAAGAAGTCTCAGGGGGTATCCCTCTTTCAAAATGTTTCCTCGAACTGCTGCATGGATTGAAAAACTAATTGCATCTGAGTGATTTACATGGATGCATGATTCAATTTCCTGTTTTTGGAATAAACAGAAAATTAATTTTTGACATCTTTTCCGGCTTTGTCATTTTCAATCATTTTAAAGTCCCCTCCACTCACAAGGAATTGAAGGAGTGTTATAATAATTTGTAAATTGAGATTCCCATGTTTATAAGATACCAACACAGTTCAGCTAAGCGATGTGGCCAATGAGCCTCTTGTTTTGTTTTGTTGCTTTTGTTTGTTTGCGTTACTAACATTTCACAACGGTATGACTGAGGGAAACATAGTATATATAATCACTATATAAGAGGTATTTTACCTTTGTTTTCGTCGTATTGCTCAAACTTTTCAATAATACCATCAAGTTCGTCTTCTCTTAAAAGTAAACTTAGATCATTCTGAAAACGCAAACCAAAATGAACGGAGAGATATACTCGTATGCTGAAGTGTGTTAGTAAACAATAGGGAAATAGTTTCAAATACAGAAAATTAGAATTCTAACAATATATTCAGCATGGTACGAATGTTATATCGCTTTTTATATAATAAGAAAACTTAAATCTCTGTGACAGCAATACCAATTGTTAGTACCCTTTTTAATATTTAATGCTAAGTATTCCAATTTCCTACAACATTATTTTAATAGTAGTTAAGTTTCTTATAATTCGAAATCTGTATCCAATCCTAAGAACATGTGCAATCCACAAAATGATTTCCTATTATTCATTGTTACTTTTTTTCTCAAATTCGTTTATGTAATCCTCTAAGCAACAGATTATAGATAATTTAAATATGAAGATTATTCTAGATTAAAAAGCAGCAATACTAACACAAAAGTGACAACTCCAACCTGTATTAGATGTGGCTCTGTCTATGGTAGCTAGAACAGATTTATGGACAGATGGCATTGAATCCAAACACTTCCGATGAAACACTCTATTACAGACACGACATGGATACCACGTGATTCCAAACGGTTGCATTCCTTTGTTGCAAATATCGCAAATGATATCTTGGTCTTGGTTGAACTGCAAATATAAATAAAACGCAATATAAAAGCAATATGCTTTTATATATATATATATATATATATATATATATATATATATAGTATATATATATATATATATATATATATATATATATATATATATATATATATATATGCGGCCTGATTCAGTCAGTAGCACGCTCACCACTTGATTGTGATGTCGTGAGTTCGAGTCCAGCCGGAGGCAGGTCGGATTCCTGTCCTTTGCACGAGACAGTAAAAACTGAGGTCCCGTGTCACAGTAAGTGTCGGCACGTTAAAGAACCCTCACTGCTCAATGGTGTAAGTGCCGAACATAGGCCAAACTTATAAGCCCGTCACCGGCATTGGTATTGTCTGCATATGAGTGAAAGATTCTTGAGTGGGATGTTAAACAGCAATATAACAGCAATATATATAAATATAAGGAGCTATACATATGGAGATCTGTACCATTTACCACGATAATATATAGCGGTATACACAAAGGAACTTATTTCAGCGGTATAAAGTATAAAGAAGAAGTACCAATAGATATCCTAAACTCCATAAGAATACGACAAATTACATACAACACGTTGTCAATATGAAGAACAATTGCGAATCACAGATCGGATGGGACCAGGTGTGACTGGAACTGAATGTAGCAATATTGCAATACCAAAGATCAATTAACGTCAGTCACTTTTCACTTATAGTTCAAATGCACGTTTCAAAATAAATATGTATATATGTATATGTGAACGGTATATGCATGTTAATCTACAAAGACGTGCAAAAGATGTTCGATTACAGTAATGTAACTTTTTTTTTTATATAAAACCAAAAATTTTTAATAAAAAACTTGTAACAGAGTAGCAAAAATCTTCTTTTTTAATTTACTCTTCATTTACTTAGCACTTACTTTCTTCATTTGTAATAAATTGAATGAATATTTTAAAGAGCTATTTACTTTTCTGTAATAAAGGAAAATAATGTTCCCATTTTTTATTTACCGGGTGTTTTACCATAAAGTGGGACATGATAAATTTGGTAAATCAAAAAGTGGAGACAGGATACATTTATATTAAATTCGAGCTCATATTGAAAGAAACATTCGTCTTGAGCATTTGTGGCCTCATCCGTAAATCTATAACTTTGATATTGTTATTTAAACGTGATTCCATATATCATCCGTAAATCTATAACTTTGATATAGTTATTTAAACGTGATTCCATATATCATCTGTATATCTATAACTTTGGTATAGTTATTTAAACGTGCCTTCACATATCGTCTGTAAATCTATAACTTTGGTCTTGTTATTTAAACGTGATTTCATATATGGTCTGTAAATCTATAACAATGGTCTTGTTATTTAAACTTTGGTATTATGTCTATAATATTTAAATGTGATTCCATATATCGTCTGTAAATCTATAACTTTGGTCTTGTTATTTAAACGTGACTTCATATATCGTCTGTAAATCTATAACTTTGGTCTTGTTATTTAAACGTGACTTCATATATCGTCTGTAAATCTATAACTTTGGTCTTGTTATTTAAACGTGACTTCATATATCGTCTGTAATCTATAACTTTGGTCTTGTTATTTAAACGCAACTTCATATATCCTTATGACAACAACTATCACAAAGGAGTAAAAGATGCTACTTATACAGGGCTCTACATTAAGGAATTTTCCACTTGTCCCATCAGACAAGTAATAACCAAAAGTAACTTGTCCGAATCACAAATCCACTTGTCCGTAAGTACAAGAGTAGTACAAATCATTTTCAAATCAAATATGCAGTTCTCAGAAACTCAATCAAGAAATATTTCGTTATGGTTCCAAATGGTGCAGACAACGTGAAAAATATTGCTTTATGTTTTTTTCTTCTAAATTTGTGTATTTTAGTGCGAATTTTCTAATTCCAACATTATGGATAGATATCCAGTTTACTTTTATAAAATATCTTATTGTTCAGGTTGTAGAGAATTAAACACGCCGTTGCAATTTAAGCATGCTGAGAATAGTCTTTGAAATAAAGTGTTTAAAGACCTTAAATAACGTGAAGGGATTAGGAACCTCTATGTTCACTTTGAAAGCTTTGTAGCATCTAAACAATTACATGTTTTATGTCCGCTTGACCGTACGCCATAATCCGTCAATTGAATTATTATTATAAGTCAATGCTATGGTTTAAAATATCGGCTTAGTACAAATGTAGTTTAGATCCGATATAACAATGTGTAAATGACATTCAATGTAGGCCCCTAGGGGTAATTGGTTAGTAAATATAAATATGACACTATTTCATAAGTTAAGTTGCTAAAAATAAGGAGAGCAAATTATTTTCGATACCAAAGTCACCCACCCTAAATCGTCTCAGTGTATCACATTTAAAGGGGCATTAGCTGTGTCTTTTTAAAAAGTCTCCTTTCTTTCTTACTACTTAGACAATAACAAACAAGAGGCCCAAAGGGGCCTTAAGTCGCTCACCTGGCAAAATTGGTCAACAATGCAGAAAACATAAAAATGTGTGAAAGATAAAATGGCTGATAAACATGAAAAACAGTAGGCTCATAGGGGGGATTAATAATCACCTGAGTGAAATGCATTTTAATGACAATATACTGAAAAGCAACCAAAACATGATAAATTTATTGAAATGGAGAATTAACTTGCATAAGGGTAGACTTGCCTTGCAGACTTTTTATTGATCATTCAAGATACATATAATGTGCAACAACAGTCGAAAGCATGCGATATCCATTTAATAGGGGAAATAACTTTCACAAGGATCATCCTTACGATTTCAGCACAAAATGATTTTGTAGATCTTTGTGGTGATCACTGGATAATCGGGAAAAACCGACCAAAACATGAAAATATCCACTTAAAAGGGGAAATAACTCCCTTAATGTTCAACCTGCCAATTTAATTCCTGTTGACTTTTTCGTAGATCTTTGCGTACTCAGTATTTTTGCTTCTTTCTCTTCCTCTTTATGTATAATACTTTATTATACTACTGTAAAAACAAAGGGAAAATCCACTGAAAGGGGAAATAACTCCCGAAAGGGGTGACCTGACAATATCGACTCTATTGACGATTTTGTAGATCTTTGCATGCTGAAATTTTTTTGTCTTCTTTCACTTTTACTGTACCTGTTATGCGTTTCAAGATATTGCCAAAAAAAATTTAAAAACATGAAAAATCCACTTAAAAGTGGAAATAACTCCCATAAGGGCTTCCTGACACAATTTCGCCCCCCCCCCCTTTTTGTAGATCTTTGCATGCTGAACACTTTTGCTTATTCACCTTTGCTCTATCTATTATACTTTTCAAGTTAATGTAAAAAAAAATCCAAAATCATGAATAATTCACAAAAAAGTGGAAATAAATCACATAAGAGTCGACCCAACAATTTCCACTAAAATGAAATAATTGTAGATTTTTGCAAGTCGCTCATCTTATTGTAACAGTTTTTTCTCTAGCTTTAATAATTTTGGAGATACATGGTTTAAATAAAAAATATCTGCTGACTCGTTCGTTCTATATTTAGCCATGGCAGCCATGTTTGGTCCTAGCCCTTTTTCATCCGCAAACTTTATGCGGCTTTATATGATTATACTTCCTGTCAAGTCTGGTTCAAATTGGTCCAATAGTTCTGGAGAAGTAGTCAAAAATGTCGAAAAATTTACCCAAAAAAATATTTCCATTTATTTAGGTGCCTGTGACCTGGATCCCATAACCTTGAAATTTTGTCAAAACGATCCTCAGATAATTTCTAACAACTTCCTCATATATCTTTGTATACAAAATGTCAATCAGTTTTTGAAATACAAATATACTGTGTTACTGAAGCGCCCCCTAGTGGCTCATTTATGAAAATTTTTCATTTTCGTTCGCAAACTTTGTAGAAATTGACTTTACAATCATGCATACAAAATATGAAACTCATCTGATCGTTGGTTCATAAAAAATGGATTTTTAAAGATGTTCCAAATTCTGGTACTTTTTGTCCCTTTTTGGGCCACTATTGGTCCTATCCCTTTTGCATTAACAAACTATATGCTGCTTCACATGGGAATGTTATATGTCAAGTCTGGTTAAAATTGGCCAACTGGTTCTTGAGATGAAGATGTTTAAATGCAAAAGTTAACAGACGGGCGCCAGACATTTGGCTGTAACAATAGATCACTTGGCGCTTCGGGTCAGGTGAGCTAAAAATGAGACATACATAGTAGTAAAAGTTCTTAAAATCCTACATATTTTGTAAAAATTGCTTGAGAAACCGAGTTTGGCAATTATTCACTTGTAGTTCATTAATTCAACTTATTTGTTTATAATATTTATAACCACTAGGTCGTTGCCACTGCTGGTGGACCGTTTGAGTCCCCGAGGGTATACATAAACCTAGTACCTGGTATTTCGGTACCAGCTGTTCATCTTATACTAAAGTAATATTTGACACTGATAACACCATTTAAATTCGAAAATTTTCCAAAGCTAAGATAGTCATTTTTTACAGTGGTTACTCTTAGACGGATTTCGGCTATACTTTTAGATATTATTTGGCCTTGTATGATACTACTTTATCTTTAGTAAATACACATACTTTTCAAATTGGAGCTCAACTGATGAAGTCTAATTGACAGAAACGATATCGTCTTGAGCATTATAACTTTGGTATTATGTTTATAATATTTTATGTTTGTGTTTAGCTCTTATTTGTTATTGTACATCCAAAAAAAATCGAAATAATAATTTTTGGTAAACACAGCTAATGCATTTTGAAAATATGTTGTGTAACTAAGATTAACGAGATATACTATTGTGATGATGCGTTACCAGGGCAGATAAATTTATTTTCTATTCCGTTTGAATGAACACAATGTTGCTTTCTTTTTCGTGTAGCATTAAGTGAAAATAATATTCAATATAACGTTTATGAATAAAAACTTACAGGTTTCTTGAGCATATAGATATATTACTATGTACGTATGTTTTTAAAACCAAGAAGTGTTTGTGAGAAACTATGCCAGAAGTCATTCATGAAGTTTTCAATTCCAATCACTATAGCAAATACTGTCATAATCGAAATTATCCGGGATCTCAAGGACATAAACCAAAGTGTTAACATTTTATGTTTGTTTGTTTGTTGTTGTTTAACGTGCCACTCAGGAATATTATCCTTATATGGAGACGTCACCAAATGCCGGTAAAGGGCTTCAAATATTGGCCTATGCTCGGCATTCACGGCCATTGAGCAGTGAGGGTTCTTTAACGTGTCGACACCTACTGTGACACGGTACCTTAGTTTAGACTGTCTCATGCAAAGGACAGGAAATCAACCAGCCGCCGGCTGGACTCGAACTCACGGTCAAGAGTCGAGCGCGCTACCGACTGAGCCAGGCCGGCTCGTTACATTTGAGTTTATCGAGTAATACAAACATGTTGCAACCACACGTAAACAATACTCCAAAATCTCGTTTCTCATACAGTATAGTTATATCAGCTATATAACAGCTATACATACAAAATAGGGGAGACCGGGGATAGTTGGAACAATTTTAAACAAACATCTCCACTGAGAACATATGTATTGCTATCACTTTTTACCAAATCATGTTAGGAAGAGAAACATATTGTCTTTACAATGACACATTGGATGAATGCCAAAAATGCTTATTACATTAATAAAAGAAGTTTATAAATTTTCTGAAAATGTTCCAACTTGCACCTTTTCTGGAAAAGCTGAAACATCAAGTAGGGAAAGTTGAAACGTCTGGTTTTGATTGTGAAACATGCCATAATGAGTCCAACAATGGCACAGTCAGGTCTACAAACTATATCAGCTATATATAAGTGGCCTATTAATTTAACTTCAACAAATAAAGCATCTCCTTTTAAAGTTTATGAAAATAGAAATGAGTTATACCTTTGACCTGCAATCATAAAACTAAGATAACAACATTTAATAGAAAATTGCTAATTGAGTTCTCAAAATATTGTTCTGGGGATCCTGATTCAAAATTGAAATAAAAAATATGTTGCAGATTCAAAGTTCAATCAGAAAAAAGAAAAACATAAATGTGTACAGCCAAACTTAGGGACACAACAAAAACCGGTCTTTATAGGGAGGTGGTCTTTATAGGGAGGTTGATTTGTACACAAATGGTACTATAGGGGAAAGCAAAAACATTCTGATTGACCGGGTGGTCTTTATACACAGGTGGTAACTAAAGCAGGCTTTGCTGTATTTTAAAGTCTCAACAAATCTTCCCATTCCGTGGGCGAAATGAAACGAAATAAAACTTTCAATTCCAGTGGACAGTGCATTAAAAGTAAATCTGATAGCCTACACTATAGTAGACTACTATTTCCTGGAGATGAGTAGACTACCATAGAATATACTTGTTTAAACTTAAAGAGGATCATAAGATAATAGATCAACATGGAACTGAAGCTGCGAGGCACATCTTTTTATACCACCCACAGGGAATGGTTGTTGTAGCTTCATATGAATGGAATTCAACAAGTGAAAGCAATATTGAAATGAATTTACACAAAAGTATGGATGATTCTTTAATTTCATAGGCAGAACATTTTGCATTTTTCTGACACAAACCTATTCGCGGGTATCAGACTTCGCGCCAGATTGGTTACTAATTGTCTTTTTGATGCTTCATAAGAGTAAAGTGTTATATTCATGGATATTTAATTTCGCGGTATTTTATTTGACTGCGAATATAGCGATATTAAATCACCTGCGAATAAAAGCAACTATACGGTAATTTTAGGCCAAAAGAGAACCTACATATCAAATATTAAACACCAAGGGGTTATTTGAAGTATGTTCCAACTTACCCCAATTGTAATGTTTCAACTTGCCCCAACACATACTTTGGATATTTTTTAGTCTGTATTTCACTGAACAGAAAATTATTAGCAAAATGGTTATATCATTAAATGCACAAGTATCCATGCAAATGAATGTAATATAAAGATCCTGTACTTCAGCAAAAGTGTATTCCATAGAACAAAAATACTATCAGTGAAGATTTTTACTTTGATATATCAAAAATTAAAAATATCAACCTATCCTGCAGATCTTGATCTTGCCCCTGAAAATACAATATGATTGTACCCTGCAGATATAACTACATACTACAACAAGAGTGATGACATCATCAATGTAATACTTAATCACAATTCTTGGTGTTCCAACTTCCCCGCGTTCCAACTTTCCCCGGTCTCCCCTATATGGCTGCCTATACAAGCAAGCAGTGTATTTAATTGATAATACTTTGTGAAATATAGAACCTGTTGTTTTAAAAGTTTAAATATTTATTTATTCAAACTTATCTTTATCTATCTTTCAGTTTAAATGAATAAATATACTACACAACAATATGTTTTAGAAACAACGTAAAAAGCAACTGTGCCTTCAAACGCACAATTCTTTGATTACATAATATTACATTACATAACGTTACAGAAAGTAACACCTTGTGTCATTAACAGTCTTTATATTAAATTAATACTATATCCGTTGCGAAATTAAATGTATTCTTACGCAGACGCCATAAAGGAATTATATTGAAATTATAATAAGTTGTCAATATCACACTTATTTACTCATAATTATGCAAAGAATCAGAAAAGGTGTCAAAATCTGATTAGAATGTTTTATCTATTGAAAAAATGTCTCACGTTTAAAGTGCTGTGCGCTAAGTAGAAACATCTACAATCTGAACAAGATGGACAATAATCCAATGGCCTAATTAAAGCTCTAATTCCTGAACATAAGCCAAGGTTACAATAACTTTAATTATTTTAAGTACTACATACTGCAACAATGCCACTATCAATGTTATTGAACCTTTTTGCTACTGAATATTGACCTAATAAAAACTTTTGGTATAGTTTTTTGCGTTTTTTTTTATTTTATACATTAACAAATATATTATTCATAATTTCCTATTGAAAGCTTATAAAACAAGTAAGTTTATATAAAAAGAAATAGAACACGCGCTGCCCATTTGCAAATAATATATATATATATATATATATATATATATATATAATATATATATATTAAATATATATATATATATATATATATATATATATATAATATATATATTTATATATTTATATATATAAATAAAGCAAAGAAAAACAACAAACAAACAATATGACAAAATAAGTATAAACAACAATAAAGAAAAGTACAAATAATTGCAAAAAAACTTACAGGATACGAAAGCTGCTTGTCCGTATACCTGCTTACTCTAGGAGCTACAGGTATTGAATTTTTGCGGACTTGAAATCTCTGTCGACTAGTATCTTTTGCGTCCTCTTCTAGTTCAATTTGTATATCCTTTTTTAAAGCTTTCATATTAATTACAAAGTCGTTTAATTCTTTTTGCTCTTTTTCGTGATCTTTGCAATGTTTACCGAATACCCCGACTAATTTTGCTTTTGGAAGCATTGTCTTCCATTCTGTAGATTTCTCGGATGCCATCTTGATATTGTTACCACGCAGCCGATGTACAGAATTTGGTTAATAGAATATGAATAATGGGCAAACGCTGACAGTGATCGCCAATCGTAAATCGATTTGCCAATCAAGATTATTGACAAGTGCAAAAGGGTGCCATGTTCTTTTTAATAATTCCGATTTTAAGCCGGTCTTATGTCAGTGATTTAAGAGAATTGAGCAATTCCTTTTATAGTAAATCAAACTCCACGTTTGTTGTGATTTTAGTTTTTACCGAGCGGTCAAGCAGAAATCGTTAATCCAAAAGGTTAAATTAACAATCTGGAATATTTGTGACCAACATAGGCAATGGTATCCTTACTGCGAGAAGTAAAATCATACTAAAAAACAACAATAATATGGGTAATGACATTGTTTATAAGATCAATACATGTTTATTGTTTATGGAATTTGTTTAATTCGACTTTTGTGATCGTTATATATAGAAGCATAAACAAGTATGAGTATGAATTTGTAAATTTACATGCCGGTATAACATAAAAGACATTTACATACTCGTGTTAAATATTATTCTGCCTCATGCGATGAAATAATAATGTTATTCATCAAAAATTGACACATCTATTTATTACATATCTATTTCTCATAAGACAAGAACAATTAGTAACAACATTTGAAAAGTATTTTGATTGGCCGACTGAAAATCAGTTTTTCATTTATTTAGCATGGGGTGTTATTTTTTCACTGTAAAAACAAATTCATTTCATTGATAAATCCTTATATTTCACGATCAAAAATGTAATAAAACAAACGATACCGTAATTTCTATAATCTAAAAAAAAACCTATCTTTAGACCTAGTAACCATTTACTACATTGAAAGTTCAAGTCAATTCACGTTAGACTAGCTTAGATAATTTAAGGATTATCAAAGAGTGATTCAAAACGATACAGTATCAGAAATCCGATTGGTTAAAAACCGTCGAGATCGTGCAAGTTTTGCATGCAATGTAACTAGATATATACTGATTTATAATTTCAGAACAAGAAATCACGAGTATTGTAGCAAAGTTCTCATGTAAACATTCATTATTAAAGCAGATTCTAGCCGACAAGTGACAATAAATTGAATATAATTTACGTGATATGTTTGTATATGTAAAAGCCGGAAGAGTTGTGCATTTATACGCCACATAAAACGTTTGCGCAAATATCAAAATTAAGGTAAAATTTTGTCAATCACTTTAACTCACAGTATTGCAAAAGACATTTACCTTTAATTATAAAAAAAATGTGACACAAG
This sequence comes from Atrina japonica, assembly GCA_030159075.1. Classification (NCBI taxonomy): domain Eukaryota; kingdom Metazoa; phylum Mollusca; class Bivalvia; order Pterioida; family Pinnidae; genus Atrina; species Atrina japonica. The sequence goes on along the minus strand of BROG01000030.1, from coordinate 553,304 downwards.
CTTCACCTGTAAAAATAAAGACTGAAATGCTGGGCACCTGATCAACACACCTGTCATTTTGTAAATTTTGAATATTCATGGTGGGTGGGTGTAAATACAAAATTTACACTATGCCAACTTGTAATGTTGTAAATTTTGTATTTACACCCAGTAAAATCAGAGCATGACACACGTCCCACCTGTATAACGCAGATGATAAATATCGCTTTAAATTGAGAATAGATCTATCTATATGCTGATAAATTTCCAGGTAACACATTTCAAAATGGGCCATAACGATCACCTGCAAAACATTTCGAGTCAAGTTTGGTAACAATTAGTTTACTGGTTCTTGAAAAGATATCGAAAATGTCTAAAATTTGACCAAAAAACTTATACTTTTTGTTGACTTAGGTGTCTGTGACATTGACCATTGACCTTAAGTCCTTGCAATTATGTCAAAATGATCCTTAGATAATTCTTAACTACTTTCTCGTATATCTTTGTATACAAAAAGTCAATCAGTTTCGAGTTATTAGGTCATTTGTATACAACTGTACCCTATGTTATTTAAGCGTCCCTAAGTGGAGTGTTTATCAACAGATTTCCTCTTCATTCGCAAACATTGTAGTTACTGACTGTATAATCATGCATATAAAATTTTAAAGTCATATGATCATTGGTTCATGAGTAGAAGATTTTTAAAGATGTACCAGGTTTTTGTCCTTTTGGGGCCCCTATTGACCCTAGCCACTTTTCATTCGCAAACATTATGCGCCTTCACATGGGATGATACATGCCTAATTTGGTTTAAAATGGCAAACTGGTTCTTGAGAAGTAGTAAAAAATGTCTCAAATTTGACAATAAAGGGGAAATAACTCCCATAAGGTGCCAGCTGACAATTTATTATAGATCTCTGCGTGCTGAACATTTTGCCTAGTTCACATTCTCTCTATCTAGTATACTTTTCAATATAATAGGACAAAACTGTACAAAACATGGGAAATCCACTAAAATGGGGGAAATAACCCCCATAAGGGTCGACTCAGCAATTTCGGTTCTGTTGACTTTTTTGTAGATCTTTACATTTTGGCTTCTTTCACTTTCTCTCTATCTAATTTACATTTCAAGATTATGTCAAAACAGCCCAAAACATGAAAATCCACTTAAAAGGGTAAATAAATTCCATAAGGGGCGATCTGACATTGCTTCTTTCACTTTTATTTTATCCATTATACTTTTAAAGATAATGTCCAATAACATGAAAAATCCACAAGATAAGGAAATAGCTTGACTGTGGTGCCTGTGACCTTGACCTTTGATCTCAAGAACTTGAATTTTTGTCAAAATGATCTTAAGATAATATTCTTGAGTGGGACGTTAAACAACAAACAAACAAACCAAAAAAGTACACAAAAAGTCAATGAGTTTTGAGCTACTAAATAATTTGTACTACAATTGTACCGTCTTACTGAAGCGCCCCTTAGTGGCTCATCTATGAACATATTTCACTTCCGTTCGCAAACTTTGTAGATATTGACTTAACAATCATGCATACAAAATTTGAAAGACAAAATCTGATCATTTGTTCATGAAAAGAGTTTTTAAAATGTACCAAATTTTGGTCCTTTTTAGCCTTTTGGGGTCCTAGCCCCTTTTCATTTGCAAACTTTATGCGGCTTTGCATGGGGATGCTAAATGCCAAGTTTGGTTAAGACTTGTCCACCGGTTCTTGAGAAGAAGTCGAAAATGCGTAAATGTTAACAATGCACAATACAGGACAACACAACGCGCGAAGACAGACAAAAGACAATCGTAAGAGGTCTCACCATGAGGCTTTGGTTCAGGTGACCTAAAAGTATAAAACTTAAAAACTATAACCTTATCAGTATTAGCAATCTGGTACTGTCTGTAAGTGCATGTTCATCTATTCGCAGTTTTAATTTGGAACAATTAGTTTAGCCTACATATGTTTTCTCAAACTTCCAAAGAAGACACTACCAGGGCAGTATTACTAAGATCCTTGTTTTTATTATCTATACCTGCACCAAATGGGGAGTGTGCTGGACAAAAATGTTGAAGATATAGCCCCATAACAGCAAAATGACGGACGTGCAAAACACAAAACTATAGCCCCACCACCAGAGACAGTAGAAGACTAATACAACTCTCAAAAAAATAAAAGCAACAACAACAACAACAACAAAAAGTTCAAAACATTGAGTTAACATATGAATAGGACTGAGGTAAAAAGACTTGAACTCCAACATATTTTAAAGTGTTTTAAATAAATACATGTCTCCTTATATACAAGACAAATTTTAACTCTTTAAACCCTCTAGGGATCTCTTTTCTGTTAAATCTAGTACAAACTATACAGATGTGTTTCAAAACATATCATATTTATACATTAACATAAGTATTTATCCATCTGTTCCATAGTCATCGTATATCCACCTAGGGCGGTGTACTTTAACTACTAGTGTGTTGTGTTAATCTAACCAATATTGAGATAAACTTTTTAACTCAGTCTTTTGGAATAGGCTATTTTGTGGGGAAGTTTGCCAATCAGGTCGATTACCTTTTCTTTATTATTTTGTATCCGTTATTGAATCATTTAACATTGGCTAAAACCAAATAGTGAAACTTGTTCTGTGTGGTAATTAATTGGCTACTCAAGTCGTTACACCATCAAGTAGGATTAAATAAAAAACAACTAAAGGATCATTTTCTTTTTATACCCTCCAGTGATTTGACAAAAAATCTAGTCAAAACAAATTGAACATAATCACATGAATTCCTTTAATTATAATACATGTACATACAATAAATACAAGGATTTATGACAATCAAACATAGTTTTGTAAGTTGGTGTACAACAGTATCAACTTGGATTTTTTGTAACAATTTGTTTACAGTAGAATCAATCTTTGTTTTGTAACCGTTTCAGAACACTAAAATATAGGACACCATATCTATTTTTAAAATCAACAACATCTCCCCCCGAAAAAAAAGCAAGAACATTATTTACAAAAAGAAGCACAATACAACTCTACATCTATTTTATACCGAAGTTCAACTGATGAAGTTTAATTTACAGAAACGATCGTCTTTAGCTTTTGTTTTGGCCTCTTATTAATTTTGTAAAACTGTGTAACTTTTGTATTATATTTGAACTAAAGACTAAAGAACAAATGCAAAATACAAGGTATTTCTAGCTTTATTCTACGTCTCAATATCATACAACCAACAATTTCATTAATCGATTTCCATGTTATTCCAATCCTGTTATGTTTCTAATTTCATTTAAATACTAATAAAGATTCCAAAGTGATTGCTGGTCGCTCTAACTTGATATATATTCTTAAAAGCGTATGTTGACTTCTATCGACATAACAAATGCACATATTTAACTGAATTACTGAAGCACCCCCAAGTGACTCGTTTATCAACAGATTTCATTTTCAATCATGAATACAAAATTTGAAAGTTATCTGATCATTGGTTCATTAGAAGAAGATTTTTAAAGAGATGTACCAAGTTTTGGTACTTTTTGGCCCCTTTTGGAGCCCCTATGAGAGCTGGCCCCTTTTCATTCACAAACTTCATGCTGCTTTACATGGGTACGATACATGCCAAGTTTGGTGAAAATTGGTCTACTGGTTCTCGAGAAGTCGAAAATGTGTAAATGTTAACGACGGACGACAACAGACAAAAGACGATCGCAATAGGTTACCCTGAGCCTTTGGCTCAGATGACCCAATACATACAACAAACAAGAGTATAAACCTCTCACAACTCCACGTTTACCCTCGTAATTTATTGACTTTATTTTAACTGTATCAAATAATTGTACAGTTAAGGTATATGATGAGACTGACAACTCAAATCATTTTCGTGTCCAAAGTTACAATTAACAAATTTCCCAGTCGATATGGTGACAGTTTTTCAACATCGTAGATGTAAAATTAAACTGTTCGAAATTGATTGCTGTATGTTCTATAATCGCTGTATTGAAATGGGCTTGACTGCAGATCTGTCGTAGTTTAGCTGAACAGCAGTGGGTATTCATTTCTCCGGATGTCCTAATTTGTATGATTGGCCAAAATTATCTAAATGTTTTGCTACTGTTAACACTTCGGTATTATCGATATATTGTGTTTCGCAAGGGATACACATTTTATCACAGAATTTCAGATGCCAAAGTATTAATCTTATGAATGTCCAGGAGAAAAGATACAAATCTGGTGAACAGTGGTCAAACACTGGAAATCCACAGTTGGAATTAAGTGTTATGGAAGGAGTGAGCATCCCCTGTTGACCAATAACTCAACATTTATCGCAAACAAGGTCATCATACCTAACGTACAATTTGTGGAACATTGACACCAAGCGCAATTTCCAATATCCCTTTGACAACTACTTATCAGTAGTTTGCCTCTGTATATGAAATGCTCATATGTGGACAACGCCCTGGCATACCGGATCATTTGCGAGATATAAACACCATATGCAGACAATAACAGGATATCACTACTTAAATATGGAAAAATGACTAATGGAAAGTAGAAATCGTCGCGTTGTTCGTATAGCACCTAGTCGTCAATTTCCCGTCTGTGTCTATAGGAATATAAATGTCCAAGTATTAATCGCGTGTGCTTTATTAAGTTGTCCTTAATTTCTAGTTTGTTGGCATATAACTCGAACATATGTATGACAATTCTCATTATTAATTAACAAAACGTCATTGTCTCGTCGCTCTAGTTTTAAAATGTCAAATTAAAGGTCACCAAATAAATTATCCAACAGGAGTGGCTGTACACAGTTCACATTCTTTCTATCTATTATACTTTTCAAGATAATAGGACAAAACTGTACAAAACATGAGAAATCCACTAAAAGGGGGAAATAACCCCCATAAGGGTCGACTCAGCAATTTCGATTCTGTTGACTGTTTTGTAGATTTTTACATTTTTGCTTCTTTCACTTTCTCTCTATCTATTTTACATTTCAAGATTTCAAAACAACCCAAAACATGAAAATCCACTTAAAAGGGTAAATAAATTCCATAAGGGGCGATCTGACATTGCCTCTTTCACTTTTATTTTATCCATTATACTTTTCAACATAATGTCCAAACACATGAAAAATCCACAAAATGGGGAAATAGCTCACAAAATGTTCGATCTGACAACTTCCGCCAAAACAAAATACTGCTAGATTTTTGCAAGCCGCTCATTTTAAGGTAATGGCTTTTATTCTAGCTTTAATAATTTTGGAGATATCTGCTTAATCATTTGTTCTATCTTTAGCCATGGCAGTCATGTTTGGTCCTAGCTACTTTTCATCCGTAAACTTTATGCGGCTTTACATGGTTATACTTCCTGTCAAGTTTGGTTTGGTTCAAATTGACCAATGGTTCTGGAAAAGTAGTCAAAAATGTAGAAAATTTTACAAAAAGAACTTATATTTTCAGTTGACTGTGGTGCCTGTGACCTTGACCTTTGATCTCAAGAACTTGAATTTTTGTCAAAATGATCTTAAGATAATATTCTTGAGTGGGACGTTAAACAACAAACAAACAAACAAAAAAAGTACACAAAAAGTCAATGAGTTTTGAGCTACTAAATAATTTGTACTACAATTGTACCGTGTTACTGAAGCGCCCATTAGTGGCTCATCTATGAACATATTTCACTTCCGTTCGCAAACTTTGTAGATATTGACTTAACAATCATGCAAACAAAATTTGAAAGACAAAATCTGATCATTTGTTCATGAAAAGTGTTTTTAAAATGTACCAAATTTTGGTCCTTTTTAGCCTTTTGGGGTCCTAGCCCCTTTTCATTTGCAAACTTTATGCGGCTTTGCATGGGGATGCTAAATGCCAAGTTTGGTTAAGACTGGTCCACCGGTTCTTGAGAAGAAGTCGAAAATGCGTAAATGTTAACAATGCACGACACAGGACAGCACAACGCGCGAAGACAGACAAAAGACAATCGTAAGAGGTCTCACCATGAGGCTTTGGTTCAGGTGACCTAAAAGTATAAAACTTAAAAACTATAACCTTATCAGTATTAGCAATCTGGTACTGTCTATAAGTGCATGTTCATCTATTCGCAGTTTTAATTTGGAACAATTAGTTTAGCCTACATATGTTTTCTCAAACTTCCAAAGAAGACACTACCAGGGCAGTATTACTAAGATCCTTGTTTTAAATATCTATACCTGCACCAAATGAGGAGTCTGCTGGACAAAAATGTTGAAAATATAGCCCAAAAAAGCAAAATGACGGACGTGCAAAACACAAAACTATAGCCCCACCACCAGAGACAGTAGAAGACTAATACAACTCTCAAAAAAATAAAAGCAACAACAACAACAACAAAAAGTTCAAAACATTGAGTTAACATATTAATAGGACTGAGGTAAAAAGACTTGAACTCCAACTTATTTTAAAGTGTTTTTTAATAAATATATGTCTTTAAACCCTCTAGGGATCTCTTTTCTGTTAAATCTAATACAAACTATACAGATGTGTTTCAAAACATATCATATTTATACATTAACATAAGTATTTATCCATCTGTTCCATAGTCATCGTATATCCACCTAGGGCGGTGTACTTTAACTACTAGTGTGTTGTGTTAATCTAACCAATATTGAGATAAACTTTTTAACTCAGTCTTTTGGAATAGGCTATTTTGTGGGGAAGTTTGCCAATCAGGTCGATTCAGCTTTTCTTTATTATTTTGTATCCGTTATTGAATCATTTAACATTGGCTAAAACCAAATAGTGAAACTTGTTCTGTGTGGTAATTAATTGGCTACTCAAGTCGTTACACCATCAAGTAGGATTAAATAAAAATCAACTAAAGGATCATTTTCTTTTTATCCCCTCCAGTGATTTGACAAAAAATCTAGTCAAAACAAATTGAACATAATCACATGAATTCCTTTAATTATAATACATGTACATACAATAAATACAAGGATTTATGACAATCAAACATAGTTTTGTAAGTTGGTGTACAACAGTATCAACTTGGATTTTCTGTAACAATTTGTTTACAGTAGAATCAATCTTTGTTTTGTAACCGTTTCAGAACACTAAAATATAGGACACCATATCTATTTTTAAAATCAACAACATCCCCCCACCCGAAAAAAAAGCAAGAACATTATTTACAAAAAGAAAAACAAAACAACTCTACATCTATTTAATACCGAAGTTCAACTGATGAAGTTTAATTTACAGAAACGATCGTCTTTAGCTTTTGTTTTGGCCTCTTATTAATTTTGTAAAACTCTGTAACTTTTGTATTATATTTGAACTAAAGGCTTAAGAACAAATGCAAAATATAAGATATTTCTAACTTTATTCTACGTCTCAATATCATACAACCAACAATTTCATTAATCGATTTCCATGTTATTTCAATCCTGTTAGGTTTCTAATTTCATTTAAATACTAATAAAGATTCCAAAGTGATTGCTGATCGCTCTAACTTGATATATATTCTTAAAAGCGTATGTGGACTTCTATCGACATAACAAATGCATATATTTAACTGAATTACTGAAGCACCCCCAAGTGACTCGTTTATCAACAGATTTCATTTTCATTCGCAAACTTTGTAGATATTGACTTAACAATCATGAATACAAAATTTGAAAGTTATCTGATCATTGGTTCATTAGAAGATTTTTAAAGATGTACAAAGTTTTGGTACTTTTTGGAGCCCCTATGATAGCTGGCCCCTTTTCATTCGCAAACTTCATGCTGCTTTACATGGGAACGATACATGCCAAGTTTGGTGAAAATTGGTCTACTGGTTCTCGAGAAGTCGAAAATGTGTAAATGTTAACGATGGACGACGACAGACAAAAGACGATCGCAATATTTTACCCTGAGCCTTTGGCGTTTACCCTCGTAATTTATTGACTTTATTTTAACTGTATCAAATAATTGTACATATAAGGTATATGATGAGACTGACAACTCAAATCATTTTCGTGTCCAAAGTTACAATTAACAAATTTCCCAGTCGATATGGTGACAGTTTTTCAACATCGTGATTCAACATCTTAGATGTAAAATTAAACTGTTCGAAATTGATTGCTGTATGTTCTATAATCGCTGTATTGAAATGGGCTTGACTGCAGATCTGTCGTAGTTTAGCTAAACAGCAGTGGGTGTTCACTTCTCCGGATGTCCTAATTTGTATGATTGGCCAAAATTATCTAAATGTTTTGCTACTGTTAACACTTCGGTATTATCGATATATTGTGTTTCGCAAGGGATACACATTTTTATCACAGAATTTCAGATGCCAAAGTATTAATCTTATGAATGTCCAGGAGAAAAGATACAAATCTGGTGGACAGTGGTCAAACACTGAAAATCCACAGTTGGAATTAAGTGTTATGGAAGGAGTGAGCATCCCCTGTTGACCAATAACTCAACATTTATCGCAAACAAGGTCATCATACCTAACGTACAATTTGTGGAACATTGACACCAAGCGCAATTTCCAATATCCCTTTGACAACTACTTATCAGTAGTTTGCCTCTGTATATGAAATGCTCATATGTGGACAACGCCCTGGCATACCGGAATATTTGCGAGATATAAACACCATATGCAGACAATAACAGGATATTACTACTTAAATATGGAAAAGTCGAAAAGTCGGAATCGTCGCGTTTATCGTATAGCACCTAGTCGTCAATTTCCCATGTGTCTATAGCAATAAAAATGTCCAAGTATGAATCGTGTGTGCTTTAAGTTGTCATTAATTTCTAGTTTGTTGGCATTTATCTCAGACATATGTATGGAAATTCTCATTATTAACGTCGTTGTCTCGTCGCACTTTTTTACAATGTCAAATTAAAGGTCACCAAATTAATCATCCTACAGGAGTGGCTGTACAAATAAGCTCCGTGAAAAAAAATTACCAGAGTGAAATGTAACTTGTAAATGGTCGTTGTTGGTGTTTTATGAAATATGATACGATGGCAGCCAGTTTTAATGGAAAATAAAAACGGCTGGATCCTGACTTCAACAAAGTAAATAGGCAAACGGTACCACATCAGTTACCATCCTTCCTTTCAGAAAAGCAAACACCTGCTCTGGCTAAAAGTTAAAACCATTATGGTTTAAACATGATGCTCAAATCACTCGTTTACAGAAGCTACAAGACCTTGATATATATTGCTTTTACTGGGGTTTTACGACTCACTTAACAACTTTTCTGTTATTTTGTGGCGGTCAGTTTAAATGGTGGACGATAGAATCAGAGAATTCATTTACAATGTACCCAGGAAGAAACTACTTTGATGGAAGAATGAATATAAGCATAAGTAGAGTCTACTACAAACGGTGCTCAGTTACAACAGCCTAAGGGGGCGACCACTTGATTCTGAAGGGGGCCTGCCAAATTTTGTCGAGTCATTTTTATTTATTTTCATACTGTCGCAGGACAGAATATTTATTTTCAAGCAGACCAGAGACAGACTATTTATTTTCTTCATTTTTTTTACTACAATGTATGGTCATGTGGTCAGAAATGTAATATATTGTAGAGGCGGATTTAGAAATTTTCCAAAGGGGGAGTTGAGGGGACATTAGATTATTGTGAGGCAAGATTATGATAAGGTACCCTTAGGAAGGTAACATGCTATCCGATTTCAATAATTTAGAAGCCTTAGCTGGAATTTGAAGGGCCTCTGTGACCGAGTGGTTAGAGCATTGCACTTTGAAGTCTCTCACTTCTGGTCAATGCAGGTTCGAGCCCCTGGAACCTTAGCTGACTTTTGTGAGAAAGTTTGCCAGTTTACTTGCGGGAGGCCGCTCCACCAAAAAATGGCCACCACCGCATCAGCACGTCAATTTACCACATAATACATGTATCCCATACTACCCTATAATATCACATACCAACCTAAATTACTACATAATACTAACCTACTAAGTCATTTTGATACAAACTATCAAATTATTTACGATAAAAAGGTACATTCAAGACAGGCCAAATAATTCCGGATTAATGTTTTCCTTGTATTGGACTTTTTAAACCTTTAATCCAAGATAATTTGATAATTTGTGTCAGAATGTCTAAAGTAAGAAGTAGTATGTGGCAGTATGTGGTGTTATAGGGCAGTATGTGGTAATATGTTATAGGCTACACATAGTAAACAAAACAAACAATTCCGAATTACAATTTCACTAGTATCCGACTCATTTATTGCTAAAAAACATTTTTGTCCTAAATAATTTGATAACTTGTGTCTAAATGACTAAGTAAGTAGTAATATATAGTAGCATGGAGTATCATGGGGTCACTCAAGCGCCCCCATGATATAACTGAAAAATTGTTGTGTGTGGCATAAAACAGTCTATTCAAAAGTCTGGTATTTGATCAGTTTCCAGACAAAAACATTAAATCAACAATATTTCATGACGCCATAGATATTGGCATATTTAGTCATTGTGATAAAGGGAGGTAAGTCTTATATGACTGCATTTAGCTGGGGTTTAAATACATTAATAAAATGTTTGTCTTTTTCTTAACGTTCTAATGTGTTGTCACTATACAGTTTGTAAAATGGAAGTATTTTCAATTTCTTCCGACCACAAATGTCTAAGTGTTCACTTAGTTTTATTATTTTTTTTCTGTATTCCAGGTTATTTATTTGTTGTTTATGAACTCTAACCCGGCTCCTTAACTTTGTTCCTGTTTCTCCAATAGTATTCCTTGCATCCTGGACATGTTATTACATATATTACAATTTCTGAGCTGCATGTCATCGATGTTTGAATTTTGAAGAGTTTTCCTTTGAAATCATACAATGCTCCTTCTGACAAATATTCACATGTACCATATATATATATAGCAAGCCCAAAGAATGAAATATGACGAGTGAAGCGAGCCAAATTCTTTTTAAACATTATTAAATTTTCATCAAAACTTCAACACTAGTTAAGGTAAGATTATTTATTTTCTTGCAAGTAAAGGACAGATTATTTATTTTCAAGGACAGAATATTTATTTCAAAAACCTGCTAGCCCCCCCCCCCCACCCCCTGAATGAACCCCCCCCCCCCCCCCCCCCACACACACACACTCAGAATCAAATGGTCGTCCACTAAGTGCATTGAAAATATGACCCTGAAAGTGTTACAATTCCTAACAACTTTCTAAAATATCTTTGCGTACAAAACGTCAATCAGTTTTTGAGTTGATAAGTAAATTATATAAAACCATACCGTGCCATTTGAAGCACTGCTTGATTTGATTTGATTTGATTTATTGTTTTACGCCATACTCAACAATCTTTCAGTCATATGATGGCGTCCAGTTTTTATTGGTGGAGGAGAAACCCCGGTTACCCGGGTAAAGACCACCGACCATCCGCAAGAAAACTGGCAAACTTTCCCACTTAATTCGAAATGACCCTAGCGGGATTCGAACCAGAGATGAGAGGCCTTGTGATTTAAAGCGCAATGCTCTAACCACTCGGCCACGGAGGCCCCCTGAAGCACTGCTAAATGCTCGTTTATAAAAAGACTTCAATTTCATTCATACACTTTGTAAATATCAATTTAACAGAAATGTATACCAAATTTGAAAGAAAATTTATCATTGGTTTAAAGAAAATTTTGAAACATACCCCTATGGGTACTAGCCCCCTTTTCACAAACTTCAATATTCTTCCCAGAACCAATCTCCGTGCAAAATTTCGAAATCTGTCCATTGGTTCTTGAAAAGAAGCATTTCAAATGATTTGAAAAAGTTAACGGATGGACTGATAATGACCGACTGATGATGAAACATGTCCGAGAGGGTACCCCTCTTTGAAAATCTTCTCCTCCAGAGCTGCTGCATGAACTGTATCTGAGTGATCTACATGATTGGAGTTTGTGCTTTATTTTTAAATTGGAAATTTGGAATTAAGGTTATGAAACAACACATACTCATTTTAAACATGTGTGCCAGAAATTATGTTGCACAAACATGATGAACAGGGGATTTAAGGGTCTCATCAGGAATATTTGTTCAATTATGCAGCAATTGATATATGGCGCCTGTGACCTTGACCTTTCACCCAATGACCATTTCATGACACCATTCCTTACAAATTTCTCAATTATCTTTAAACACACAAAAAAATCAGTCAGTTTTAAGTCAATAAGCCATTAGTAGAAAACCATACCATATTCCATTCTAAGTGTCTGCTTCAGACACACTAAAGAACATGTTTAGTCCAAAAATATCTGACTTTGTCATTTTCAAAGTTCCAAAAGTCCAGCAAATATTTGTCAGTATTGACCAATATCTAACTCAATCAAGATCTCGTGACCATAATGCAATATACAAAATTTTGTTGAAATCCAAAGTGTGACTAACAAAGACGACGCTTAACAAAGGATAAAATTATCGCCAGATGTTGTCCAGCTTTGCAGGCAACACAATAAAACCTAAAACATATTTCATATTAGATCTAAAGGTTTCTAATTAAGATTTGAGTTGAGTTTTTGTTTTATGCCATACTCAACAATCTTTCAGTCATATGATGGCGTCCAGTTTTTATTGGTGGAGGAGAAACCCCGGTTACCCGTGTAAAGACCACCGACCTTCCGCAAGAAAACTGGCAAACTTTCTCACTTAATTCGAAATGACCCTAGCGGGATTCGAACCAGAGATGAGAGGCCTTGTGATTTAAAGCGCAATGCTCTTACCACTCGGCCACAAAGGTCCCCCTTCTAATTAAAAAAAGCTCTGCCATATTTTAGAATGTTTCCAACAGGACTTTGTTGATTCATTTTATGTTATAGATTACAAATACTGGCTATTTTACCCATAAAAAACCTAAAACATGTCATATTACATCTAAAGGTTTCTAATTAAGAAAAGCTCTGCCATATTTTAGAATGTTTCCATCAGGACTTTGTTGATTCATTTTATGTTATAGAAAACAAACAATGGCTATTTTGCCCATAAATCAGTTACTTTTCGACAGAAAACAAGCAGATTTGATGCTACGTTATTTAACATATCTAAATAATGTTATTTATATCTCATCTTTTGTTAAATACTGTAAATACACTTGCAGCCAACTCTTTGGACATACCAATTTTATGCCATAGATATGGATATATTTATATATATATATATATATATATCCCTAAACATGGTGTGACACTCATACTTTACCACTGCTGTATTTTGACAATGTTAGTGTGGGTATACTTGATATATCTGTATCAACTTCCTAGATTTTGTAAACACAAGTCCAAGTTCATGCTTTAGTAGCCACTGGCATAGTTAATTAGAAAGAAGCCCGTAAAAAAGGCAAGTTTAGAACTTTGAATTGTACAATATTTTAACAACACTTTGACCTCTGAAATCTGGTAGAGCACCAAATAATGCATGTGGTTGTTTGCATTCTTCACTTGTGATATTATATCTACAATATATGTGATGTGATATCATACAATATCTGTTATGTGATATCAAATTATACAGACAATATCTGTGATATCATACGAACACAATCTATACAGTATCTGTAATGTGACATCGTACATATATACATAATACTTGTAAAGTGATACTATAATTACATCTGCAATTTGAACCTATATATACAATATCTAAACAAAGGTGGCCTACTATACAAATAACGATAACATCTGTTTAGTGATAAAATAAAGATGGATTATTATGTGACCATTCAGATATCATACTCCTTCTCAGGCCGAGGTTTCCTGAAGTGACACTTGGAATTCTTTTTTATTTTCATTGACTGCATTATAGAGAATTCTGAACAGGGGGTGCATTATGAAAAACATTAATGTGTTGGGGTGCATCACAAGATTAACTATACTGTTATACTCAACAAATAATATCTGGATGTGTGACGTTATACTAGGTAAATACACAAACTCTGAAGTTCAAACTTACAATATCCATAATTTGTTTATTGGTGTCCCTGCTTGTTCTCTTGATGGGGTCAGGATTCACATGAAAACGATGGCTAATATCTCCATCCTCTTCCAAATCTCGTAGTGTTTCATTCTTCTCAGTTTTCATTTTTGAAATGAATGTTCGGATTTCCTGTCTTTTTTCACATTTTTTTTTACTTTTACCAAAATGTCCAATTGTTCTGACTTTTGAAGGATATGAGTTATGAGATTTAAATGAAGATGAACTTGAACCCATTTTCATTTAAATTTTTTTTTAATGTCAAAATTATCCCATGGATAAACTGAATACACATAAAATTAACAGTGACTTTTCCAAAACCATAATTCAAAGACAACTTAATACCATAAGGCGGTTTTCTTGTATGTCAATCACATAAAACAATGCATGCGTGCATAAGTTTTTTATGCAAGTATAAAAGAAAGTAATTCGGAACTTCGCCACACACTTCAGTAAAACAATTGAATTGTCTTTTAACCCTATGAAATCTTACAAACTTAAAGCCTCTTTAAAAAAGTTACACTACTTCAAGTGGATTAGAAATAAATACCTGGACCCGAACATACAAATTTCCAAATGACTGACTTTAGATAAAACACAAGATTGAGGATTAAAGTGATTGATATATATATATATAAAGTAGTTTTAGCATTGTGTTAATTGTATGCCTTTCTCGTTAAAAAATCACATTTCTTGACCTGCCCTTGAAATATAAACTCTTGCATATCATTTGGGGGGGGGGGGGGGGGGGGTGTCATAATTGTTAATTAATGGTGGCAATCAAAATTGGAATTGATCTATGTTAACTATCACTTTATTTACTTTACAACATTTTAGATCATTCGATGTTCTCTGCTAAATATCTGTGGACAGATTGGTTTCATGATCATAAAACAAGAAAAGAAAAAAACATCAAAAAAAGAATATGGAACATAGTCCTTAAATGAACATATAAACATTTTTTAATCACTGTAAAACCTTATCTACAAATATATGCCAAAAATATGGCTTTTATCAGTTTATTTTTGGCTTTTTTTAACACATCAGGAAAACACTTCAATGTATAAAAAGTCTCAGATACCAAGGTATAAATCATTAAGATGTCCAGGATATAGGTACAAATCTGGTAAAAAATGGACAAACATGGACCTCTTCAAATCAAGAGGTGGGATCAGGTGCCATGTTGTGTTTTTGTCATTTTTTTTCTGATAGAAAGATAGATTTTTTATTTCAGAGTGGACAATGAACATAATAACTTGAAATGGCCTTACAAAAAGCTACATTACTTAATAAATGCTACTTGTTAGCATAGATGTTGATGCGATTACTAGTTTTATTATTTCAAACTGGCTGAAGATCGGCACCATTCTCAAGATTTTAATCCTAGGTTATATAACCCCTGGTAACCATATTTAACCAAGGGTTATATTTAACCAAAAGATGAACAACTGGTCTAGGAGGCAAAACTCACGTTCTTTTCATTTAAACCCCCATGATACAATCAATGTTTTGGACAAAAATAACTATGTATGTGCCACTACTGACAACAAATGTTAGGTCTACACGATTTTTATTACTGTAATATTAGCAGTTAAAAATTATGTCAAGTTACCGGTATGACATTCATATGTGGTTGATTTTTTAAAATAACAGCCCAGGTATGAATTTGACAAATTAATTTTGTAAATCTTGATGCAACTGAAGACATTTCTGAACTCCCTTGATATTATATCTAAAAAGCAACAAGAGCCTGTTTGAACCCATGTTGATGCTTCTTAGTCTTACGAATTTGAGAAAATAATGCAAGTTTAAATCTTGCTACTTAATTATGTCTATCAACTTAAGAGTTGTGTCCATGGGTTCAAAAAGTCAGTTTGTTTAAATTAAATTTGAAAACATTTGTTTTTGTTGTCTTTTCATCATCTCTTACATGAAAATTCTGAAGGATAAATACAATCCAATCCAATATATTGTGTATAATTAGTTACAATATTGTATCGTATCAAAATTAAATGACCAATATACAGCCCTAGATTACAGAATTCCCAAATAATTTTGTATACAAAAACATATCTCTCATGGTAATATTTTGAAAAGTGCATGCCTATTTAGAAACACAGGAATGAGAGAGATTTGTAACATCTGGGGTAGACCAAGATAAGTGGTTTGACTATTTCCGTCATAACTATGAAATTGATTTTGTGAAAAAAAGAAAATGTTGACCTTTCTACCTGACATTGTAAGACAGTCTGAAAAATTAATTACTGCCATTTGAAGAAATTTCTTATTTCAGTGATGGTGACCATTTTGGGACTGAGAGTGAGAATTTCAACCAAAATTTTGAAAGGACAACCCAAGAACCAATCAGGCAAAGTCTGGTTCCAAATGCCTCGGACATTTCAGGATGAAATATCTATTTAAATAGTTGACACAAACAAAGACAAGGGACACCACATGATGACAATAGTTCACATAACTGATTTAGCCAGTTGAGCTAAATATATCACTACACAAAAATGATCAATTAAGTTGTAACACAACAAAATATATTTTCAAGTTATTTATTGGTGCTTGATGTACCTGTACTTATAAATATTGCACATGTGTAGCTCCATATCAAGTGATGAGATCATTGAAGTATGTGTCTGACTGCACTTAAATTTCTAGATGCTGTCATACCAACTCCACAGCATCTATTATCTAAATATTAGCTGTGGAGTTTCATGTTACTGGTCGGCGCGAGTTAAACACTTTGGTACCATTCCGCAGAGAAGCTCTGGCATATCTGGTCAACAAAGCACCAACATCAAGCTTGTCTGTGGTTAAATCCCTGAAACATAGACCTTATAGATGTAATTTGGGAAACAAGAGGTCCTCATTCGCTCACCTAAGAACCATCTACAAATGTGGAAAGAAGACCAAGAAGAATATGCATCTGTAGGCTGATAAATGATGAAAAAGTCTATGAAAAATACGAACTTGAATCATACATCCATGTAGATCACTCAGAAATAATCCCTTTTTCAATTCATGTAGTGGTTCTGGAGAAGAAGATTTTTAAAGAGGGTACTTTTTGGGACGTATTCTGCCCCGCCCTGGATCCATCCATGTGCCAATCTGACTGAAAACTACAAACTAAAGGACCTTGAGCACTTGCTTCCTGCAAAGTTTCGTCAAAATTCCTTCAGTAGTTTTGAAACAAAAGCTGATAGTGTGATTAATGCTCTCCCCTCTATATCTGCAGTCTTAAAAAATTTATGAAAAATTCTAAAAATAAAATTTTTGCAAAATTCTTGCACCAAAGTATTTCTTCACCTAATTACAAGTAAAACACATTAAATGAATGCATCAAAGTGAATGCAAGGGGAGATAATTGAGGAAATAATGCAAAAATTAATGAAAATGACAAAGGCTGAAAAGACCTCAAAAATGCGTCAAAAATTAAGATTCAAATTTTTATGAGAAATACAAACTTGAATCATACATCCATGTAGATCACTCAGAAACAACCATTTTTCAATTTAAGCAGCGGTTCTAGAGAAGGTTTTTTTAAAGAGGTGTACCTTTTGGGACTTATTCTGCCGCATCCTGGATCAAACCTTGGATCGAACCGGCTGAAAATTACAAATTGGTAAAGGATCTTGAGCACTTGTTCCTTGTCAAGATTCATCAAAGTCCTTTTAGTGGTTTCAAAGAAGTCGAAAATATGAAATGTTTATGGCCGGATGCCGGACAGGGAGTTATCAAAATAGCTCACTTGAAAAAATGTGTTTGTGAAACATGAATGCCCCCAACAAATTTCTATGCTGGTAAATAAATGACCCCACCCATACCCAGGGGCATGTGATGTCAGCGAAGTACACCCCAGGGGCCTGTGATGTCAGTGAAGTGTAAGCAACTCTTACATGAACTTAGGGTTTAAGTTTGGTTTCTGTATCACAATCCAAACTTTAAATATTGCAATGTCCTACATTTTAACACCACCCCACCCCCAGGGGTTACTGTATCACAAACCAAACATGAAATAATGCACTTTATATAAGCGGGACAGAATTACAGTCAGACAGACAGACAAATAGACAGACAGACAGATGGATGATTCAAACACTAGATGCCCTCGGTGGTCATCGGGAGCATAAAAAGAAACAAAGTACATACAGTACAGTACCAAAAAAAGTGTACTATATAACATAGATTTGTATTTGCCCATACAAACATTACAATAAATTTCTGACAATTAGGGTTCTTTTAATATTTATCATGTTTATTTAATTTTCAATGATTAAAATTTTTAGTCAAACTCGTTTTCATTTTCTGTTGTTATAAATATATCTGTTCATACATTCAATATTACCAAAGACAACAAAGGAAATTGATCTTTATATCAGTAGGAAAAAATGAACTTCACAAAATACAGTGGAATCCTGTATAATCTCCTGTTGAAATTCATGGGACCGTCCCTTTGAGATGTCCAGAATTTGAAATAACCAAAACCTTTAATTAACATATTTTTCTATCCTTAAAAATCAGGATCAGTGGTTCATCTCTGATGACAAATCTGGAATTTCGATTCATCTGATTTTGACATAACAAGACTACCTTGTATGAGTAATTTCTAAATTTTAAACTTTTGTCTACCTAATTTGGTTATCATCCAAAATTAATAAAAATTCTGGTGCTAATTTTGATAATAGTTTCATTACTTTCCACCAATAAATTGCTAAAGTATCGACAATTATATATTGGTATTGATAAATTAAATCACAAAACGATCATTAGCCTATCAATAAACACCAATATGACGTCACTAGAATGTTACTCTGATGAACGATAATTAATGAACTGTAAATTAAATTTCGCAACAATTTTATGTCAAGTCTACACATTTTCAGAATTATTCGCCAAAATAATACCCCAGTATTTTGCATCTGTAAAATTGAAATTTCCTGTAGTCATGTTTTTATGAGTGTAAAAGACTGAAGTTTTGTTAACTGAAGTCCTATCATTGAATGTTGAAACAGAGACATTTATATTTCTCCAACACTTGGCTCTAAAAGACAATGATTACCCATGAAAAAATAACTCTGTCTTAAGCTCAAACGGGCCATGACATAACAGTACAATTTGTGACATTAAAATTTCTGGGTCTTCTAGAATACAGGGCATAGTAATGTCAAACTTTATTTGTGTTGTTCTACATAAACATGCATTTAAAAAAAAAAACAGGAGAAAAATATTCAAACATCGGTGTGCTGAGTAGAAATGAAAATCTCCACCCTCGTGGTAAGAATCTGAAATCCAATCTGAGGTAGACGATTGGACAGACTCTTACCCCTTGGGTGGAGATTTCCTTATCGCTCAACACGTCAATGTAAGATTCTATTACTATCTTGTATGACAACATTATTAAATATTAAGAAATTTTTTCAAAACCTACCTGATGTAGGGTG
The DNA here is from genome assembly GCA_030159075.1 of Atrina japonica. Lineage (NCBI taxonomy): Eukaryota > Metazoa > Mollusca > Bivalvia > Pterioida > Pinnidae > Atrina > Atrina japonica. The sequence goes on along the minus strand of BROG01000030.1, from coordinate 533,886 downwards.
TAATCTCATCCAAAGTCCATTTTTCTCTTGTTTTGAATAAAAAATTAAACCTACAACAGAAACCGTCATATTACTGGGATATATCAAATGAATTGTATATAAATTGACAAAATAAAACCTAGTAAATTTGCGACGGGTGTAGTATGCTAACAAGGGAAGCTGATTCCTTCTGGACACCTGGTCCGATCCTGTTTAGGATTCACAATTGCCCTTCATGTTACGACCATTTTTTTAATATCAAATTTGTTGTATTCTAATGGACTTGGAGTTTCATTTATCCATTGGCACTTCTTCATTTTTATTCTAAACTACAAAGTTGCACCACCACATTTACAGCTGTCCTTTTAAACTGATTCACACTGCCTCAGACTTGTATCCCTTATATCATCGATCTTTGAGAATGGAACCAAATTTAAGGACTTTTCAATGCCAATTCTCTTTTTTAAGGACTAGCACCACCCACAAAAGCAAACATTTTGTTGAATATTCTAATACACTCATATGAAGTACAGGGAAGAAACAGAAATTATGTACTTTTCAAGGCCCGGAATCAAATTTAATGACTTTCAAGGCCCAATCCATTTTTCAAAGACTTTAAGAAACATGTTATATTGTGTATTTATACTGGTGAAAAAATAAACAATCAATTACAAATTAACTATTTTTTTCACTATGTATTATTATATTATTATTGATTTTTAAAATCAATTGTAACACAAGGCCCATGACCCTTAACGGTCACCTCAGAAATATCAGTATACATAGTTCATATCTTTACAACATTGCTTTTAAGCAGTATATTTCTGTATGTGCTTTTGAAAACTGATTTTCACAATGACTGCTGGCAGCAAACACTGCAAATACATTGAGCTGGAAAATAATAAAAATCTGTTTCCAAAGTCTACAGAATAATTCAGTTTGGTGTAATTATTTAGTTTATGAAATATTTTACATGATTAACACCTTGGTGACCATCTTGGATTTCAGTGACCATCTTGGATTTCAAACTGGTCATGACTTAACAACAATTGATCAGGTACTAAACATTCCTATAAAACCGAAATAATAAACCTTGAAGACACATTTGGGCCTCTTGTTTTTAGAATAATGGATAAGCTGCAAAAATAATGGCCCACCTTAAATACTTTTAGTACAATGTGCAACTGAAAATTAAATATGTTCACACTTATAACGCAAACATTTAGTATTAGTATTATCATTTGTTTTCTACCAAAGCCTAAGCTCATTTTGTGGGACAGTTTGCAAGTTCACTTGCCAGTACAGTCTCTTTCCAGGTACACTGTAATCAGGTTTTCTTCTTTACCATTGAAAACTGACTGCCACCATATAAAAACTGAAAACTTGTTGAAACTCCAATTTAAAAAATCCTTGTTTTCAAAATAAGATGGTGAAGATTGGAGACAAACTTGTAAAAGCATGACAACAAGTATTCATATTATCACTAGAATTAATATTTTTCTGTTTTGCTTTATCAAACAGGGTTTTCCCCTGACGCAAAAATTCTGCGTAAAAATCCTAAATGACGCCTAAAATAAGATCTATTGCGTCCTAGTGGACGCGTTAAATACTTGATGTCTGCGACCTATTTCTACCAGTTTGCTTCTTTTTTATGCCAATTCTTAATTCTCATGTTCTAGTGCAATTTCACAAGAAAAAAAAACAAGAAACTGAATCCATCATTTTATTTATAATAAAACATGAAAAACTTTACCTCTAAATTCTAATGTAGATCTAATGTAGATCTAGAATCAACAATAAAACATTGTTCCCCACTTTATGGGTACTTCCGGAAATATGAATTATAGAAGGGATACCAAACCAGACTTTCAATTGAATTATGGAAATTAAAAAATAAAAATTAAAGTACTAATGATACTTATATAAAATGATTTATTTACAGAAATGTTTATGTAAATCTTACATATGATAAAGTACTTTAATACTTGAAATGGATAAAATAGATATAATTTTAAAATAAATAAATTTGAGGCATCATGTAGGTTACATGTATTTAGTAACTTTTCAGTTTTGCATCTATATTTCTAAAAACATGTAATTGTATTACAATTTATAGATTTTTAATATAAATTTTCCATATGATTTTGTAGTTAAAACAACTATATTTTATTTTATTTCTTATAAACCTTTAATCTGTAGTACATATATGTATACAATAATTATATATTGAATTAAGGGAAATCTTGAGTGTTCAAGAACAAATCAGGAAATTACAATGTGTTACAGTAACATATAAAAATGGCGCTGATGTTTTGTTTCACATATGAGTGCGGGGGAAAAACTACTCACTCTCCCGACATGATTAAGCTATGATCAGAAAATAAATGCTCCACGTGTACTGTTGATATTTTCCCTAGAGGGATGTCTGTAATTAACAACACAAGTGCACATTTGACATTCAGTTTAATTCTGGTCGAATTGAAGTGCACTGCAAATGGACTACTAATTTACCAAATGGACTCCTAATTTACCAAATGGACTCCTAATTTTGTAGTTGTGGGAGTCCATGGACTCCTAATTTGAAAATCCCAGGGAAAACCCTGTCAAATATTTGAAATTTCACATTTATTAAATGGCAGAGAAAGTGTTTATTAAAAGTGATATTGTAATCAATTCTTAAAGGCAACTTCTTCTAGGTTCAATTATGTTGGCATATACTATAAAAGTGGTAGACATTATCCTACTGCCGTTACATTTTTTGAGAAAGGGCTTGATATAAGGGATGATGAATATTAATTTGCTGTATCAAAAAACATGTGCAATAAGGATGATTTCTCCTTTTTTAATGTTACCTGAATTACTTCCTGTCATACCTGAGTTACTACCTGTGATATCTAAGGATAATCAAGGACTATCCCAGTTCTTTATTAGGTCATGTATATCCATTTATTAGATATTTTCCATGGGTGTGTTTTTTGTTTATTATTTTCTAGATGGATAATTACAATACTCTCTATATGTCGTCAATGTAATATAGGAAAATGAAAAAATATTACCTTTCCGAAATATCTTCTGGGAGATTTTCTACAGGAAAATACCAGATGACTTCAGGTTTACAATTCCGCTCTATTAAAGCTAAGCCCTAAAAACAACTTAATTGTATTAGCATGCATTGTAATTCTTCAGTATAAGTATAGTAATCTGACATTATTTTTTTTAATGTGAAAAAAAGCAAAAAAAAAAGCTGATATAGTAGTCCTCCTCTTGAGCGACCACCCCATTTGCAGCCAAAAAGTGGCCTCTCAAAAAAAACTAACCAAAAATCAAAGTACTGAAAGTACTGAAATGGGTTGTTATTTTGGCAAAATAGCCATGGGATTCAAATTACTGCTATCTAACATGTATGAAATGAAAATAAATCAAATTAATGTAGTTCTAAAAACAAACAAAAAGATCAATTTCCAGTCTCTAGATTAATTCAAAATTAACAATCTAAATTTTACTTGAATCTTCCGCACCAACTTTAAATATTGTCTGTCGTGCATTAACAATCATTTAAAAATAAAACCAAACATCACACTGGGAACAGGTAAAATAAATTTTTTCATACAGAGAAATGGCTGTGATTTAAAACAAATTTTAGGACTTGTAATGTCGAACGTAAACTATTCTATTTAGGGCTATTACCGTGATACATGAACATAAACTCTGCCTAGACTAAATAAACAACGTTCTCTATCTTGTATCAATTAATATAAATAACTGTAAAAGACAGTTTACCCAATAGACACTTTCAGGATAACTGCGTTCCTACTAATTTCGCCTGCGAACAAGCACTTCCAAGTGGTATCAAGAAGTTTCGTGCTCAAAACATTTCTACCCATGACAATTAGTACCCAATTAAAGACTTATTGTTTTCCAGTGTACAATTTTAATTTTATTGGGTATGATATGTGTTGAGTACGAAACTTCTTGTTACAACTCAGAAGTGTTAAGTGCGCAGGTGAGATTTGTAGGAACGCAGTTATCCAGAAAGGGTCTATGTTTATTGTTAAAGAAATAATTTTTCATCAACATAATTCAGGCTTAATGTCGTGATGTAGCAAAACAATCAATCACCAATTTCACTTATAGATATCAATGCTTTCGGCAATGGATAAAACTTTTGTTTTTTGTTGAAGACATCATTTCTGTTTGAAATCCATTATGAACAGATAGATTACACAAAATGTTTAAGTTTATAAATCCCAATCTAATTGTGATTAACTATACTGTGATAATTGTTGTGTAAACATCCGACAATGGATATGGCGATTTTCCCCAACTTTTGCGGAAACGAGAACTGGAAATTGTAACATTCAATGTTCGAGTTACCTCCCTTTGCGATATCAATACACAGTATACATGTGACAGTCTGCTGAAATTGAGCAGTTGCTAGTTATGTAAGGCATATGGACACCATATAGGGTGTATAAATAATGAAAATATGCATGTGTTATCTCATTAAGGCAGGTTATGTATTTGATAAGTTTTCAAAATGGACAGGAACTTATTCATAATAGATTTCACGCGCCATTTGCATAACAAGCACCTCTTACTCGATGCAATCCCCTCTATTCTGCTTTTATTTTGCATGGACTAGAAAATGTACATATTCTTGAGAGTTCAATAGAAATTGATTTAGCTTCATGTTAGTATCAGTGATATGTAATTATTTCTATTTACATCGCTGTATGCTTGTAGCTATCAATATCAATATGATGAATGGAAGAGTAATACTGCAGTTTCTTAAGGCAGGCTCAACATCACTGGAATCTTATACAGTGGAATTCCATATTTATAAATAGATTGATGACGTTTTGTTGAAACTAACTGCAAATCATATTGTATAATTTCGAAAGGCAAAAGTAAGTAGAATTATGTGGTATTTAATTTAATGATTATTCAAACTAGATTTAATTTCTTTTACACCAAAATATTTGACTTCTGTAAAAGTTGAATTCTTGAGTTGGACTATATTTTACACAAAGTGTGAATGCAACCTCCATGACCTCTTCACTGCTAACAGGATAGCCCACGATGAAAAGTTGAAGTAAACCCATAATCGATTGATATTACATAACAACCCATGAAAATTTGATTTTCACATTCAATATCAATATTTGAATGAAAATATCTGAAATACTTGCATTATTATTTTAATATAATTTTAAAATTAATTATGGATGCTTAGTTGGCCCAAATATAATATAAATACTTGTACCAACAATTTCATTAAGACTTTTGTGTTTGATTTAGAAGTTACTTGGAGGACAGAGGCACATACCAAAACATTAAGCATTACTCTATCTTCAAGTTCCAAACTAATAGAAACATATTTAAACACATCTTACCTCTAATTGAAACAAACTAGTCTTCATTCCTGTAGGAACAGACTGCTCCCATACCGTTAAAAACTCTTGAAAATTAAACTGAAAAAATAGTGAAAAAAATATCAAGATTATATATTTTATTTTTATTTTTGTCTTACATACTGCCAAGAATTTTCCACTCAAGAGATGTCACCAGCTTTAGGTGGAGTGCCACAAATTTTGGCCTGTGCTATGGATGGACAGCAATGCAGTGAGGGCGCTTTTACTTGTCATGCCTGGCATGACACGTGACCTTGGTATCAGGTCTCATACAAAGACCTCCACAAGCTGTATTAAAACTAAAATTGTCATTTCTAATAGAAATAGAAATTTACTTAATGAAGAAATTCCGAGACCAATTGTGGAGCAAGTGGGTAATAAAATATTCAAGATTACCCAATGTAAAATTTTCAACAGAACCTTACATACATTACATGCAAACTTAAGTAATTTTGAGATCTCTGCTTCAAACGTAATATGAAATAGTTTATTTTTCCAGTTATACAGTGAGGGGCAGTGTGGTTCTAAAGAAAATCTGTTAACAAAGTACATGAGAAAAGACAAGCAGCCATTTGCAGGTAAACTTAAACACTTCTATAGATAAGCAGTAAAGGATTTGTGAGGGTTCTTTAACGTGCCAACACCTACTATGACACAGGACCTCGGTTTGTACTGTCTCATCTGAAGGACAGGAAAAGCCAGCCACTTCCACTGAGACTCGAACCTGTGACTCTCCTGTTGCCAATCGAGCACATGACAGCTCTCAGCAGTTAAAGATCTTGTGAAATTTCAACCAAGGCTGACTACATGATGCAATGCTCTGGTAGTCATACAATGAAACAATTTTGTAAAAATGGAAAAGGACTCAAACTGTATATGCATTGAATTAACACATTTATGGAATATTTAGAAACAAAAAATGTTGACTGGAAACAGGGTGACAGAGTTAAACCAAGCATTCTGTGGGAATTTATAAATCAGTACTTGTCCCCTACCTGTGAAAACATTATTGAGTGAATGAATGGTAAGCAATTAGGAAACTTTATAAAAATAATTCTGGACAGGAAGACCGAACTTATTCATCAATCATGTATAACCCCTGGTTTCACCTGTAGGGAACTAAAATTAAAAAAAAAAGACAGACAATGCCGTTCTTAAATGTAATTTTGCTTCACACTGTGATTTTTCAGAAGTGTTCTCCATCTTCTTAATTTAGAAAAGTTCAAAACACAAAACATACATTTTCAACAAGAGACAAAAAGTTTGAGAGGACTTAGTTTTGGGGGGGAAAGAACCATTAAACAGGTGCAAAATGCATCTATAAACTGATGACAAGCAACACAATAATTACCTTTTCTGAATTTCTAAGAACAAGTTCTGCAAAAAACCGACAGATTTTATCTTCATTTAAACTATAAAATGTTGTATCTGAAAAACAAAACAAAACTAAGATAAAGTTTACAAAGGTGAACAGGTCAAAAGACAAAAATATCACTAATATATTTTACCCTTGCAAACTTTAATTTTTCTGGTTGTAATCAAACAATCATTAAATTTGGTCAATTAGTTGACCAAATTTAATGAAAAATAACTTTTTTCACTATAAAATGAAAATAATTAGTGCATATTAAACAGGTGTAGGAAAATATCTTTTTTTTCCTCAAGTCTATGAGACTATGTCACTGGCGGCCATTTTGTTTTCAGGTGAAACAAATGTACGAGTTGCTTATAAAAAATAAAAATTAAAAAAATTACACATTACTGTCAGATTATATTTTAGATTTCATCTAAGACTGTCAAGATTGGCTCGCATTGCAGTTTGAAAGCAGAACTAATTTTGACTTGGGCAGACAGGTGTTAGCGGGTCCAGTTACTAAATTTAATCCCAGTTGTGGTGTTTGTTAAAGCGTACAATATAATCGTGTTGCAATACTTTCTTGACTTTGTACTTATTTCAGATGTTTATTTTATCACTTCATTCATTTGGTATAAACGACCATTATAATCTTTGTTTATCATGTCTTCTTTGATAAATATACAGGGACCATGGTCCCGCTTTTCAAAAAAACGTGTTTTGATATTTCCGTGTCAGCATTTTGAATTGAGATTATAGTTACTGATACCAGCAATCATTATGAAATGTTTATTTAGGGCATGTCTACTTAGTAACTGATTGATTATTTGAACTGCTAACTGCAAGTAATCCAATTATAGGAGATGGCAGCACAAATTAAAGTCTATTTCCTGAATGTCGGACAAATGAGTTTGTACATTACTGATATCAAATTTTCAATTTGAAATTAATTTTTGCTCTTGAAATGTTTTTCTTTATAAATTCAAAGTCTGACTATATAAATTATATCAGCAAGGTGATAAAAAAGCGTAATTAATATGACAAACATGATTGATAATGGACAGCTACATATTAAAGAACAGACTTTATAATGTCAAGTGCACGTAAACAAGTGAAGTGAGTCTTGAGTATTTATCATGCAGTCAATAGACAACATAAAAGATGTTAATTTACAGAAATCTTTCACTTTTAAGTAATTTAAGAAGTTAAATAATCAATGTTAATAATACTTTGAACACCATTTCATTTTATACAAATGCTAGCTTCTTGTATCTCAGTTTGAAGCCTTGATTATTGGTATAGCCTTGATTATTGATATCAGTAAATTTTAGTGTACATTGCATAACGATAATCTTTTCCCCCCCCCAAGATTTTCAATCCAAAAAACAGGAGGCACACATTACATGGGCTTTTACACTATTTGAGGCATTTAACAAACATGAAGAAATCTCCATATGTTTAATATATTACAAAACTATATTTTCCTGTTATATTGGTTGGAAACTAAAAATCTGTACCTATTTCCATCCTATCATCTTCGTCTTCATCATGTGCGGAAGATTTCATTTTGTCACCATAATGTCGCAGCACATGCTCAATGACGCCTCTACATGAAGGAATCAAACCATAGGAAAGAAGAGAATAATAGAACATTGCTTCAAAATATAGAATCTTTTAATTATTCATCACTTTTAACCAAATTCAGAACTGATTATACAATAACTTAGAAATTAAATGTTGAAAGATACTAATAATTCTACCCCATAGATCAATAGTTTTTTTAACACCTGCTTAAATTGGAAACTGGCAATAACAGATATAATACTTGCTGAGGAAAAAATGGCAAACAAATTTGAAAAACAACTAGTTTCTGATAATCAATTACATAAAAAAACAAAAAAACATTTTAGCATCTTCAATCAAGATAGTTCCAAAACATTTTTTTCTGTACATTGAGGAAAAGGCATATTTCCTCCAAAAATCATGAGACTGATGAACAAAGAAAAAAAAAGATTTTTCTGAGAACTTTCATTTAAAGCAAGTATGAAAAATGGATAAAGTCAGAAAATACTAGAAAGGTATTACTAGTAAGTTGAATTTACCTAAGAAAGATAATTAATCATTTAGCCTAAATAACTCTTGCTGCCGATTGCAATGTATACTTAATTTTGTTTTGTTTAGCGTAATTCATCCTTTCATCCCTACAGTATTAAAATGGTATGTTCTTTTCAATTATTTTAGACCATCCTTTGGGGTTGTAACAGTTTAGGACATTGTCAAATGACCTATTCATACTTCCTTTCGCAAGTAAACTGTCTCACAAAATCAGCCTAGGTTCCAGCCAGGCAACCGTCGGGCTCAAACTTACAGTAACCATTGGTGAGAGACTTCATGTTTAAAAGCATGTTGCTCTAACTCGGCCATGAAGGCCCAATTTGAATACTGGCAAAAAAATAAAACCAATGTTCCTGTCTTCCATAAAACTTTCAACTAGCTAATTACATTAACCCAAAGGAACTTGAAACATACAGCATATAACATGAAGATCAAACAAAACACCTTGGAAATAGTTCTTCAAGTGTTTGACAGCAATCTTCTGAGGGTACCCCTGTTGTCAACCAGTCCTGCTCTTCACATAATTGTATGATGTGATTTAATACTTGAGACAGGAAGTCAAAATCCAACACTCTCCAGTAACCTATGTAATGAAGATATAGATATAGTCAAAGAGAAAACAAAACATACTTGATCTAGTCAAAGAGAAAATAAAACAAACTAGTAAAAAGAGAAACAAAACATACTTGATCTAGTACACAGAGAAAACAAAACATACTTGATTTATAAAAATAGAAAATAAAACATACATGACCTAGTCAAAGAGAAAACAAAACATACTTGACCAAGTTAAATAGAAAACCAAGCATATTTGACCTAGTCAAAGAGAAAATAAAACATACTCAATCTAGTCAAACAGAAAATAAAACAAACTCAATCTAGTAAAATGGAAAACAAAATATACTTGATTTAGTCAAAAAGAAAATATACCGGTACTTGTAAAATTATCCATTTTCAAAAGGATTAGATCACACTCACAATATTTTTTCTGTTATCTGCCTGGTCACTAAATCAAATAACAGTCCTGGGACTCATACTTTTATCTGTATTTTTGGTCTATTATTGCATCACATTTCAAAATCAAAACATTCATTCCTTTTAGTTCGTTTTTATCATGACAAAGATAAATCTCAAATAAAACTGATCTATGTACACAAAATTTACGTTGTAAAATTCATTCATGAAAAAAGTTTGTTCCTGCTCAGAATATTTTTACTTTATGCAAGTACCGGTATGTACAAGGTGTGCTTGAGGCTGGCTACATCTAGATGTCAACAGTACAAAATAAAATTCCTCTGTACTTTTAAGAAGTAAATACATGTATTTGATTTTTTATATACCTTCAATATTACAGGCTTGAAATTTCTCTAAGGCTAACTTTATTTCACTTTCACTGGCTTGTACCGAGTCCAATAAATCTTCCCATTTAAACTGAAACAAAAACAAGAAGTCAAATTGAACAAAAAAACAAAACAAAAAAAATCTAACATGCAAAACATCGTCAACAGAACAATATAAGTGTCCACATTATTTCTTTTTAGTAATTTACCCCTATTTCTTGATGATTTTTACAGATAATAAAAAAAAATTATATTTCCATGTGTTTGTGAATAATTCAGATAGCTATTATGACCAATCATGTATCAAGTCAAGACAAATACAGTGAAACCTGTATATAGGGGCCACCCAAGGGACCAGAAAATATTGACCTATATGTGCAGGCAACCCTTATACACAGGTTCAATTTAGTTGAAGTATGCAGTCAAGGGACTTGGGTAAAACTGGCCTTTATAAACAGGTAATCCTTATATAGAGGTGGCCACTATAGCAGGTTTTATTGTATATGTATTTATTCATATCTTGCTGTCTGATTTTAAAACGCGCCTATGGAGTCTGAGAAAGGAAAAATTAAACTTATACTCCAGAGAAAGTTTAGTTTCAATTGAATGATTACTAGACAAGTCAAATTTAAATTATGTTTGAAGTAGCAGAAAATTTGTAAGCTGAAGTAAAAACAGCATTGCTTACAATTTTTGTATGCATCTAATAACCTAGATTTTAATCCCTCTCACATTTATAATATACATAATTGTGATCCTTTTGTCTTTACTCTCAACCCATCTCAAATTATAGTGAAACTAATTACTCCATTACACTCACCTTTTTACCTGATTTCACTCCCTCACACTACTGACCCTTGTTACCTGATTTCACTCTATCTCACGCTGTTCTCACTTTTTTACTTGATTTCACTCCATCTCACTGTACTCACACTTTTTACCCATTTTCACTCCCACACACTACGACCCTTTTAGCCTGATTTCACTCCATCTCACTGTACTCACACTTTTTACCCATTTTCACTCCCTCACACTACGACCCTTTTTGCCTGATTTCACACCATCTCACCTTTTTCACCTGATATCTCTCCATTTCACATTATAATCAACCAGGATATTTACCTTTTTCACTTCATCTCACATTGTACTCACCTTTTTCACCTGATATCTCTCCATTTCACATTATAATCAACCAGGATATTTACCTTTTTCACTTCATCTCACACTGTACTCACCTTTTTCACCTGATATCTCTCCATTTCACATTATAATCAACCAGGATATTTACCTTTTTCACTTCATCTCACACTGTACTCACCTTTTTCACCTGATATCACTCCATTTCACATTATAATCAACCAGGATATTTACCTTTTTCACTTCATCTCACACTGTACTCACCTTTTCACCTGATATCACTCCATCTCAAAGGTTATTAACCATGATTTTCACCTGATTTCTCTCCATTTCACATTTTAGTCAACCAGGATACTTACCTTTCGTTGTAATAACCTTATTCACCTGATATCACTCCATCTCAAAGGTTATTAACCATGATTTTCACCTGATTTCTCTCCATTTCACATTTTAGTCAACCAGGATACTTACCTTTCGTTGTAATAACCTTTTTCACCTGATATCACTCCATCTCAATGGTAATTAACAATGATGTTCACCAGATTTCTCTCCATTTCACATTTTAATCTACCAGGATACTTACCTTTCACTGTAATGACCTTTCTCACCTGATTTCACTCCATCTCAACTGTAATTAACCAGGATACTCACCTTTTTACCCTGATGATTTTCATCCATCTCACATTCCCGGCCACTGTATTTGTTCACCTCCAACAAATCTTTCAGTTTCTTCACTTTGGGTTTACATGGTCGTAGCTCAAAGTATCCGTGAACAACAGATGTCACCTTCACAAAATTTTAATGGTACGTTTCAATGACATAAAAAAAACTTAATATGTACATACTTCAATGTATATTCAATGTAAATAAGTTTGAGAAACAAAGAAAATAACAGACAGCAAAAACATATCTGTGATTACAAAAACACATAAGCAAATATATTTTTTACATTGTGGGCAACCAAACTTCCAGTAGCTACAGGCAAGTAGTTAAAATAGTCAAAAGTCAAGGCCTGATACACATACAGTTAATTCTTTCTAATCATCTTTTTTCCATATGATTATGAACAGCATGATTATCATCAAAAACAACAACAACAACAAAATTTTAATTTTTTGTTTATTTAATTTAATATGACAAAGTACCATGAAAATTGCTTTGGGGACAAAAATAAGTCAAAGTTTGACAGTTAACAAGCGATTTTTTAATCCATTTCACCCATTGTTGCGAGTTTTGTATTTAAACATTGCAGAACAATTACTTCAGCATTACTCACCTGTCGATGGTAAACTGATCTATCCCCATCTACACGCAGATCTTTACCAATTGTAACATCCGGGACAATCAACATTGAGTTGGATATCTCAGCCTCCTTGATTTCATAAGTTTTATTTTGGGTGCACAGAACAGCTCCCTCATCTTTATCACCACGTATAACAACACTTCAAAGATAAAATGAAAACCATTATATAGGCTAAGATGTATATACAAACATGTACAGGGATTAATATCATTAATATGCCAGTCCTGTAAAAGGCCCCATTCCCAATGCAAAATTTACTATATTTTCACCAATTTTAAGCAAAATTTTCTTAATTATGTTCACAATGTAGCTCACTTTTGGTACACAGAAAAAGGAAAAAAATTCAACTTAAAAATACTGTTCAAATAAAACCTCCATGTCTTCAAATGAACTCCACGTTGTCAGTTAAATAGAAAAGTGAAATGAATTACAAGCTCTGTATCATCCGTAAAATGACCAAAGTTACTATTATTATACCAAATTTAGCCCTTTGTGACATAAATTTCCCAATTGAAAGGACACAGAACTGTGTCCCAAAAAGGTAGAAGTGCATCCCTTTATTTAATACATCACCTCCCTATTCTGACACTTTATGTCATTGAATTAGGTGGTCTTAATAGTGGGGTTCCATTGTATATTAAATATCTAGACAGCAGGACTCCCAGGGGTCAACAATAATGAAAATTTCAACTTGTCCTGCAGGACAAGAAGTATTTAAATCTACTTGTCCAAAAATCAAGTGTAACATTCAAAGATATTATTAACAAAAAGAATCTTTATTGAATCAATTTTTGTATTCAACTACTTCACTTGTCTGAAAGGACAAGTGAGAGGTAACATCCACTTGACGGAACTTAAAATAGACTTGTCCCCGACAAACCTTAATGTTGAACCCTGACTCCATGAGTTTGCATACATCAAAATGCTCTCTTATGTCATATGACCAAACATTTATACCACTGGTTTGTCTTCGCTTTTTATTTTTATTATTTTTATTAACTTGGTGTTGAAACAAATAGAGTGAAACGACCTACTTAAGGACACAAGAAAACCGGTCTTTAAAGGGAGGTGGTCTTTATACATGTATAGAGGTTGATTTGTACACAAATGGTGCTATTGGGGACAGCAAAAATGTCTTTATGACCAGGTGGTCGCTAAAGCAGGTTCCACTGTAATAAGAACCTAGACCTGAATAGACCATTCAATAAATGTAAACATTTATAAATCATTTTAAGCAACTACATTTTTCTAAATAGGTCTCAATTCTAATTCTTTAATGAATAATTATAATATAAAAGCATTTATTTCTTTTTATCAGGACATGTGTGTGATGCTTAACCTGGCTTAAATAATTTGCACAAGCAGTGTTCTAGGATTCCAATCTCCCGTCATCCGTGGTAAGTTGATATTCCAAACTCAAAAGTCAATTTTCAAACCCCTATTACCCGTGAGCAAGTAAACAAATAATAAAATGAGTATAATTTTTTTTTATTTCTAATTATAAATTTGTTCTCTAATATGAAATGAATCGGTATTTGAGTATGAATTCGGTCAATACCTGATGTTTCTCAGCTTCATGGCAGCGGGAAATCCCATCACTTTTTGAACTAAAATATTTACATGTTCTTTACGTCATAGAAAATAACTTTATCATTTAAAGAAAATTCTAATTTTGACTTTGTCCATACTGTGCTTTGTTCTCCGTTTCTGCCTTGAGCAAGGTAAACTGTCAGATAGAAAACTTCGACAACTTAGAAACAGAGATGGATTTTGACAATTTGAGAATGGAAAATGATCTTACATTAATGATTGGCACGTATTTTATTCCTTCAAAATTGTATATCATAATTCAGTGGGGAATATGTATCCATTTGAAATGAAAAACAACACGGTGACTTGAACATGGCAGCAAGTCCCTCATATTGATATGAACACTGAGGCACAACTAAAGTCAGCCAGAACATCATACCAGTTTGATTGCATTTATTTGACCTGACCTTCGCTGTAAATTACAATTTCCATTAATAAAACTTTGTTAAATTAACTTTTTAAAGTATTTGGAAAAATGTATACATGTAAAGATTAATCCATTTCCAGTTTATTGCTATAAATCATGTGATATTTGAGATCACTCGTATGTAAACAAGTTCCTGGATAAAAAGTAAAACATCAGCTCTTTTACAACTCTGCCACATAATCGTTCACTAGCACTTTTAGGTCTACATATTTTGTTTTTCAGCATGCAAGTCATGCAAATTGAAGTAGATACATCACTTCTCTCATATCTAAAATTGATAGAGCAACTCAAAGAATTCAATTTCCCAAATAAACGACTAATTGTCATTTAGGCTATTCAGTCCAACTTCTGTTGTTGTCAATGGGCCCCTGGTGTTATTAAACTGAACAATGACCAACTTTAGACAAATCAAAATATATTTGATGTTCTGTTAGGACTGAAATTTTAATGTTTTTAGTTGTTGAATAGCAAGTATTTATAATTATGTTTGCTCATCAATTAATCGTGCAATTTTGTTCATAATTAAAATGGGGGGGGGGGGGGTTTAAATTACACAAATTGAGAAATTTGAACATAAAAGATGCAAACAAGTATCAGCTTGTATTATTTTATGACCAGTTGGTATAATGCACAATTGAAAGATGAAAACATGGACACAAATCATGAAGTACAATGTAGCTATAGGGGATGTAGATACACGAAAACCTTGAGTTTTTCCATTTGAATTCTTGTAAGCAGGTATTCACGCGTGACATCATAGTCGGGGACCACAACCTGTATTGCGTTGCTCATGACACTTACATAAAAATATTAAACAATGCTTTATGATTAATATTTTTTTAAAGAAGTGCATGTTATTTATAATTTGACATGCATTTCCTAAATATATTTTCATTTTTTAAAAATATTTTATTAATTTTGTTTCCTTGACCTTAAATCAGTACATATATAACATGATTATGTAAATTTAAAGAGCAATTATGAAAAACTTCATGTACAAAATAATTCAGGGAAAGTTCAGTTGGGTTGCGAGAAAGTCATTTTCAAGATGAACTTTCCCTTGTAAAGTTGAAAATGCAGGAAAATCCTTGAACACTGACAAGTCAAATCATTTTAATGACATAAAACATACTTGTCTCCCTGTGTTAGTGACTTCAGAACACCTGTATCTAGCTCCAATAATTTAATAGCCTCATGGTCTAATTCTGATGAAAAATATATACTCTGTACATCTGTTTTGTAGTCATTGGCTTCTAATTTTGCTAATTCAAAAACTGTCCCAATGTCCTCCAGAGACCTACAAAATGACGAGAAACATCACAATTTAAACAGAAAAATCAAGTTTGCTGTCAGTTGCACTTATTGGTAGAACTTTTGTGTGTGGAGGTACACAGAAGGTTTGCATTTTTATACATGTTTGAGTTACATGTTAACATGATACATTGTACATGTATGTCAGATAAGTGTTGTTTAATGATTTTTATGCCTTTAACTTCTTCATGTACATATAAAAATCAAGTCAAACATTTAGGCCCTGGTCTATTATTTTCTCCACAAAAGACAATTTTTGTTTGTTTTAACTTTTATTGCTTTTTTCACGATCAAGAATTTTTTTACTTGTATATACTGGTGGAGGACCAGTAGCCAGCTCAGACCAGTAGCCAGCTATGGTGTTTATTTCACCTGTAGAATGTACACAGACAAAAATGTCCATCACCTGGTAAACTATCTGAAAAAAATCTCCAAAAAATGTGTTCTAAAAAGCCAAAATCATTTAATAGCCGGCTACTGGTTCTAGCTGACTTCTGGTCCCTGACCAATAGAGAGATCAGCTTCAATAGGTGAAGTTCCACAAATCTGGACCGTGCTATCGACTAACAGTAACAGTTAGCAATGCTATAGGGGCTTCAGTGTATAAGGGTATCTCTCGAAGCGTCACTATTAACAGGCACTTCTGGGGCGAAATTTGTTCTGACAACACACTTACCAAATAGGATATTGACATAATATATACGAGTTTATCGAACAGAAACGACATAATTTTATCTATCTGACCTTCATGATTTGTATTTCAGCATATCTTTATTATATAATTAAAAAAAAAATGCAAATTCAGTTAGAGCATAGAGTAAAAATAGTTCCTGTTGTGGTAGATCTACATGGTTTTTTACTCAAGACATTTTTTTCACTAAATTATCTAACCTGCAGAATTACCATGTAGGCCTATAAATAAGAAATTATCAAAACAAAAATTAATATGACTAAATATACCTCTGTATGTAATCCTCAAAGATTTGAAAAGGGCTATTACAATAAACAAGACTAGATGTGTGAGCATCATAGCATATAACCTTCACTCTACAGACTACATACTTTGTATAATTATTCCTTACGAGTTGAATGCTAAAAAATTAAAATTCCCAAAACTCTGGTAGATACTGATAACATTTACTATTACAGTTGATTAAGCCTAATTTCAGCAATGTTTATTTGAAGAAAAAATCATATATCACTAATGGTTTACCTGATTAGAAAGTATTTTCAAAATCAATCGGACTTGCGCTCAAATATAGAAATTAAGGAAATTATCAAGTTTTAATTCTATAATTTTCAATTTAAACATTTTGTAAATTACATGTTATTTTGAGTTAAGATTATTATTATAATTCACCTGTGTCATTATCAATACCTGTAACAAAACTCAACAATTTATCAACCACGCGAAAAATAAAAATAGATAAAATCAACAACAAAAATGCTTGTTAGACTAAATATCGCTGATTTAACAAATTATCAACAATAGATCTAAATGCCCATAAAAAGAAAGTCAACTCTTAATTTTGAACTTTTTCCTTTACATAAAGTCAGTATGATTTACTTTAGTCTACTTTATTTTAGCAATTATGTGTGATCAGACGTAGCTCTATGGGAGATAACATGTTAAACAATGGAAGATCACCTGGGTATTTTTTATTTTATTTGAACTAAATCATCTTTTTAATACTTTATTAGGAAATGAACAACGGTCTTTTACATGTAGGTCAATGATAAAGACAACTTAGTATTCACGCTGCAGTGATTTTTACACCTTTGTCCAGTTGAGACAAAGAGTCACGAGATAAAAGATGCCGACAAGCGTCAGCTTTCAGTATTTTATGATTGGTTGGTGTTATACACAGTCCCATAATTAAAAAACTAAATACTTATTACTATCAATGCAAATGGGAGTAGAATATTATAATTGTTGTTGATGTTTTCTGACATTGAAAATTACAACTAAAGTGAATCATAAAACACTTAAGTTTTATTGTGAAATTAAAATAAGTTTTATATTCGAAATACAGAATTACATTTAAATAGACTTATGTTTTAGATTTCGTGATATAATGGTGATATTTGTAACAAGGTCTGTCACTGCAGTAGTGGTATGTAAATGTATAACCATTGATAGCTTCACCTCAGTAGTAATGTGTGACATCACGCTAGATGCTCCTATGAGGGTTCTTTTACAAACTAAGTGACCTCAGTTTTAAGTTTTATCTAAAAGTAATTAAGGACCAGTCACATTCAATTTATATGCCTGATTGTCAAGCACTTGGTGAAGTAAGACTCTGGCAGGGCTCTACATTAAGGATTTTTTCATTTGTCCAGTAATGTCAAAAGTAACTTGTCCGAATCACAAATCCACTTGTCCATAACTTACAAAGAAAAAACTCATAGTTTTACAAACAAAAAAATAATCTTAAAAGTTAAAAAATAAAAAAAAAAAAAACATCTGGCCTACCAGGTAAGAGAATAATCATCATATGACTGAAAAATAAAAGCAACAACAACGATAGAGATGTAACCAATCGAAAAAAAGAAAGAAAACAAAACAAATATGTGTATTCACACACTATAATAATGTTTAATACTTGCCAATTTTCAAAATAATTAGATCTACACCGTTATAATAAACAAACCCTTATCATTGGATGTGTGATCTTGGGAGATTGATTGATTGTAGAATGTTTTAAAACTGCTCTCAATTTCAACTTGTCTTCCTTTATTTCTTTGAACGCAGTTTTCAGTATTATTTGGTTTATCAGTTGTAAACCATTAAGTTGTCAAACCCATGTTTCAGGTAAAATATATCATCAAATCAGGGTCACTGCAGCCACAAAAGCTCTTTATTATGATTTTATTAAAGTCAACGTCTATCTATGTTTATGCATAGGAAGATAATGTTTAACCGAATAATTTAAGCTTCACTTTTAAATTATACATTAAATGGATACAAATAAATTTAGTTAAGGTTTGAAATAACAAAATATAAATACTGATTATTTTAACTTGTCCCCTGGGCAAGTGCTAAGGATGATTTACTTATTTCCACCTGGACAAGGTCAAGCGTTAATGTCTGGTATCACATGATGAGAGAGAGAGATCTAGGTTCAATGGAAATCAATTACTTTGATTATCTTATTATGCAAGAGAGAGAGATCTACATGTAGGTTCAATGGAAATAAATTACTTTGATTATCTTGTTACGCAAGGGTGTAGGAAAACAGGGGCAGGTCCCCCCAGTTTTGAAACTTTGTATGTTTGTGCCCCGCCCCCACAAACTTTTTGACATAGTTTCTTTTATCACACAGCCACATTTTTTTTTAAAAATACTTGAGTTTTTCAAAGCAGTAGTTATAATTCTTGAATAATTGATTTTCCGGAATCCGTACTGATTCTGTGTTGTCGTTTTCATCCAGTGACAGATTCAAAGAGGAGGGGGGTATAGAAATTTTCGTTTTCTTTTCTTTTTCTTCAGTTTGTATTAATATGAAAATTTATTTGTAAACTTGGCAAAACTTGCATTGTATCAAAGTGCAAGTTATATCTTACAAATTATTTATTTTATAAAAAGTTGAAAAAATTAAAGATAAATTTCCAAAAATTTTGTGCCTCACTCCACTCGGCAACTTTAAAATTTACACCAATCCAACTTGAAATCATCACTCTACTATTGATGTTGTATGCATTGCATAAACAGTTTTAATTTAGTTTTTAGAGTATAAACAAGTTTTATTCAATAATTGTCACCAGCTTCAAACCTAACCCCTTTAAAAAAAACTTCTGATTTGCTTCCTACACCACTGCATGAAGAACGCACCATTTTCAGGCGCATGGCGTCTTGTCCCCCCCCCCCCCCCAAAAAAAAAAAATCAAAGTACTGATACCAGTTGATGGCAATCATTAAGTTTTATTGAGGTATAATACACTCAGTATACTGAATATGGTACTTTTTAATTCGGTAAAATTAGATTTTAAAAAAAAGTAACTAAAATTCGGGTCAGACATATGGCCTTACATGAGTACTGATGGCTTATCTATTATGCAACAAACCACATAGATCAGCGATATGATTATAAAATATTGTGCCTATAAACATCGTTTCAACGACATTAAATTACTATGCGACAGGGCAGTATTACACCCTTACGCTATACTTCCTCAGTAGCCTTAAACCTCTAGTCAATACGTGTACATGTAAAACATCGTCCCAACTTCAAGGATTGCCGCTACACAACTTTATGTCACTTCAGACAGATAATATCAATACACATGAAGGAAATTGACACAAAACTTCTGCATATTTATGTGCCAAGAATTGTTAACAGTTCACAGACAGATATTGTCAATATCACAGTGAAGGAATTTTTATAATTGAAAAGTCATTTAAAGCAAATTTATAATCTTGCACAAGATGCCGAATTGTTAACATAGCATATATTTCAGTCTATCGCTTTTAATTGTCAATTCTAAAAAGCAAGAATATAAATAGGCAAATTGTAAAAAAGTGTAATTGAAATCTTGTAACATTCTGTAATTTTGCATAATTTATTAACCCCATACTAAAATTCTTGTTTCCAATAAAGCAAAGGATGCTCGAAGTTACTGACCTCTTTAGAAATTCTTAGCTGTAATATATTTTTTTTTAAAGGGTTGTGCCCCTAATCCCTTTGGGAGGACGCGAACAGATCCTCTATTAGTTGTGTTTTTCAGCAAAATTGTTACGAATATAATTTGAAATCATCCTTCAAAAAGCAAAAAAATACAAATAGGCTTCTGCTAAAAACTCAAATAAAAGTGTGATTTGGTAAATTTCAATCAGTGTAGTATTGAGGTTTTATGTTGCTGTATTAAATGACTGAAAATTTTTTGCGACAACAATTAATATAATCAGTGTTATTATTGTAAATATTGTTAACAATAAACTAACTATCGCATAACATATCTGTGTTGCCATGTTCCAAAAGTCAAACAGTCGCAGTTTCGTATTCGTAAAAAGAAGTATACGCCCCCATTATGGAATTTATCTATTGTGGTATCTTCAGCATCCTGTAAAAAATCCATTGCATTGTTTTTTAAAAGGTTGCTTCCCCTAATCACCATAAATTTGGGAGGAATGCGACAAATAATATCCACAAATGGTAAAATCTAGTTGTGTCCCCACTTTTCTGGACCAAGCTACGCCACTGTTACGAATATTAAATTTGAAATTCTGTGATGTCCTATGACAAAAAGTTAAATAAATTCATTCAAATAGAAACTATCTGGGCTACTGTAGCCAACTTAAAAGAAAACACTTGTAATATCAATGATATAACCGGTGCCACTGAAAACTGTAAGATTATTATGAGGAATCAGGCTGGTCTACACAGACTCACATAAACTTATACAGTATTGTAGTATGTGGAGGTTTTTTATCTTTCATCATTGTTTTTGTATTATATCCTTGGCACGTAATGAAACAAAATTTCGTAGGTATTTTTATTACAACAGTTTTACCACGACAACAATTGCTATAATCAGATCACATAAAAATAAATATAATGATCTTTAAATATCACTTCAACTTCACCGAAATTCCAAATTATTATTATGAGTAGTCGAACTGGGTCGTATGAAATCAGCACTCTCAAACAACATCTTTTTTATATCAGCTGATCCTTTGTGTTTGTAATCAAATAGAGTCAAATTCTCATTTGGCATGTAAACCAAAAGTCAAAGAATTTCTTACCGTCGCTTAACTATTTCGTATTCGAAATTCTAAGTATAATATACCGAAAATACGTAAAATTCCAAAAATACATTATCTACTAAGCGATTCACATAGGTATCTTCAGACATCAACGAGATAAAAAGTCATACACAATCTCAACCAAATTGCATGATTGTTGTTGTTATAAGAATTAAATTTGATGGGTTAGCTTTTGCTATGTTTTTTAATGGGCCAACTTCGTTTTTCACACATGTAAATATGTTAATTACCATCGAAATCGCTTTACTTTAAAAATAATATTTGTTTTACAACACTTTGATGAATCATCCTTGAAAATAATATCTACTCGCATCTGGTAAAAGCCTATAACCTTCTTTTCTAAACATATCTTATCTTAAGATTTTTTTCATTTGAAAATAACTTTGCTTTTTTTAAATCATCCTTTGATTGCATTACCGTTTATATAACAAAATCCAATAACAACTGTTTAAATAAAATATTATGGGTAAAATCCAAATGTTTACAAGTCAGAATGAATCGATATGCTAAGATGTACAATGGATTGATCCAAAGCTCTAAACATAAAGATAACGAATCGATGGGGTGTATCTAGATTTTTTGTTCAGTTCTACATTAATTATGTAATGAAAGGTTAAATTTAGCAATTCTCTTTTTTTGCCATACTAAGAGCTGAAAGAATTTCCACAAATTCTGTTTGTTTGCTAATATGTTGGGTCTAAAATAAGACAATGAGATGGAAACAGTCTTATCTTAAATAATGGTACTCAAATTTCAATCCAAGGATCAGAGTTCCTTGTTAATTTTATACATCTATACAAGGTCAGTCTTATTTCTTTATCATTTTATGTCCTTTTTTGAACTTGTGTCAATCCATTGATGGTTCTTTTCAAAGAGTGTCATGTCTACCATGGCAAAGGATAGCCTAACATTTAAAGATAGCTGGTTATCAGAGGAACCTGTGACTTTTAATTCTTAGTGCTGTTTGACATAGGAACTCGGATTGCTTTTTCTTATGTCAAGATTCTTCATAACAGAGTGTGGTTTCAAAGAGAAAAGTAGGGCATCATTACATTCTAGATAAGCAGTTTACTGACCAGGGATGTTAATATCATGAAGTAAAAGGTGCCAGATTTGAAAACTAGCTTACAAGAGTGATGACACTTTCCATATTTACAAGAGAGATAATTCAAGTAAAATTAATTCCTAGCAGATGAAGTGAAATATGATATTGACGAATATTATCAGTGAAAATATTACAAAACATGAATCGACCTTGCCCAACTTTCAGATGACATCACGTAATCCGAGTACAAACTATTGTGATGATACTGAACAGAATGAGACAACTCGAAAAATGGTCCATTGACTTATCGCCAAGTGTCTGACACATGGCTGTCCATGTGCATTTTTGACGTCATTTGATTGTGATGTCATAATCACACAATAATTTGATGGGCCATTGTGATGTCATAATGCAAAACTTTTCCAAAAGGTGTCATGTCAGGCATTTGGCAATAGGTCAATAGTAGAGGCCTGACCCATATTTAAAGCCAAGTTCTTCTGTTTCCATGACAAACACTCTACTATGAAGCCAATACTAGGTCAGAGAGTTCACCTCCAGCCTATAGGTTAATATTAGTGGAATAAAATGTATTCCAGACATTAGTATGTCCAAGATCTGCCATACCTGAGAGGGTCAAAGTTCATTTGCAGAATACATGTATTTGTAAGGTAAAAGACAAAAACAAAAATCAAATAATTACATGTAAATATTATTTAATCAGAACTGTCTCATCTGCATACATCATGATTAATTAACTTAAATTTCTGGCTGACGAAACAATTGTGTACATTAGATCATAAATAAGAGATCATTTATTGGAAATAAACAGTAAACATGATTACTTAAAATAAAAGAATTAACAAATAATGAACAGTTACCTTGAAAAACAAAGCCTATATATTGACAAAGATGATGATGAGAAAGCCATCCTGTATAATTACTTATAATAATAAACAAAAAATAATATCAAAACAATCAACAATTAACATAAGTCATTTGAAGAAGACACAATATACCATCACCCTACATACTGAAATGTGTATTCTTTTTTCATTTTTTTTTTGTATTTGGTAAGACACTGTTTTTGAAAAATTAATTCCATTTTTATTATTTCTCTTTCCATTAAATTATTCATGTGATTTTTGTGTATCGGTTTTGCTATTTTTTCCTGTGTATGTGTGCAAATGTGTGTGTATGAGTATGGTGTACAAGTATGTGTGTGAGTATGTGTATGGTTGAGATGTGTATGAATATGGTTGTGCAAGTTTGCGTGCAAGTATGTTTATGTGTGTATGAGTATGGTTGTATGACTGTGTATGGTATGGTTGTGCGAATGTGTGTTTGAGTAGGCTATGTGTGTGCAACTATGTGTCTTTGTGTATGCATTTGTAAATGATTATGTGTGTATCTAACAGTACTGATGATACATACAATGAATATATTACAAGTTCATGTACCACAACAAAACTTTATTAACATAATATCATGATCTATAGATCCAGAGGTTAACATGAGAATGAAATAACAATAACAAAACATGAAACATTGCTGGACAATTGTGTATCTGTTGATATTTTTTAAATGTTCATTTCTTGTTATCAGTGTCAATCAACACTGCATATAGCCTATCATATCTAAGAATACAAGTAGGCTATATTAAAGCTCATTGAAATGTAAGCATAAAAATTTAATTCAGAATTTAAAAGCAAAATAAGTTGGATATTGTCTACAAAACATTTAAAAACAGTTAAATATAAAATTAAACTTAAGATGAATTGGTTTGTGGATAATAATATGAATTATAAGATGTTGAAAACATAACAATAGAACATTTAGATAAGAATGTTGCAATTAACAATGTTTTGTAGATATGAGATAAATGGATCAAAATGAAATCATTAAAACATTATTCCATTATCTCTAGCCTTAACTAAATAGAGTCAACTCCACATCTGAGACCATATAAAACAAGATACTGGTTATAACCAGAATATTACCATTCCCCATGGATTTCTTACAAAATCTATATAGATCTAAAAAACGTATTTCAGCTTTACAAGGTTTTAAATACCCCTTCACTTCCTTATAAGTGGAGTTGACTGTATCTGCAATAAGTATATGGCACCTATAATTTCACCAAAAATTCTCAGTTCACTTTTCTGGTTTTGCCAGGTTTAAAGTTTCCTGGGATCCAAACTAAGCAATTATATATGATGTTATGACTTTCACCAATAACCTGGCTATGGTTAGTGACCAGTCATTCAGGTGCATGTACACATGATTTTCAAGTAGAAAAATAATTTGTCATTTTGTTGTGACTTTTGATGCATGTCATAACTTCTGGAATTTTTTCTTTCTTTTTTATCACTTTATCGGATGTATCCCTTTCTATTATGCATGTATGAATTCTGCAAGCAGATAACAGTTGAAAAAATGATTAGAACTTTGTTTTTGTTTTATAATAAGTTAAATTCTATTATTTAAATGCCAGCCCAGTCCAGTACAGGTTCTTTAAATTACCGGTACACTCCTTCCAGAAGTATGTCCGTTTGACAAAAGAGAAAAAGTAATCTAAGACTGACGAAGTCATCAAATTAATACTTGCTGAAAATGATGACACAGAGGCCAACATGAAATGTGCACATGCCAAATTATAACAATGTATGCCTTTTACTGATTGTACTATATCTTCAAACAATGGTATAATACCACTCACATACAAGCAAACATTCATACAACACTATTTGCATACATGCAAACATTCATACAATGCCACTCATATACAAGCAGACACTGGTACAACTCACATACACTCACATACAAGCAAACATTGGTACAATA
The DNA here is from genome assembly GCA_030159075.1 of Atrina japonica. Classification (NCBI taxonomy): domain Eukaryota; kingdom Metazoa; phylum Mollusca; class Bivalvia; order Pterioida; family Pinnidae; genus Atrina; species Atrina japonica. The sequence goes on along the minus strand of BROG01000030.1, from coordinate 508,269 downwards.
CCACTCACATACAAGCAAACATTGGTACAATACCACTGACATACAAGCAAATATTCATAAAACACTACTCACATACAAGCAAATATTGGTACAATACCACTGACATACAAGCAAATATTCATACAATACCACTGACATACAAGCAAACATTGGTACAATACCACGCACATACAAGCTAACATTGATACAGTACCACTCACATACAAGAATACAAAATGGAAACAAATTACAGGTAAATATTTGAACCAATGGCCCTACAAATTATGTAAAGCCACAACACTACTATTACATGGCAACTTTTACCCTGTGGATTATTTTGGAAACACTTACATATTCTATAAACACAAAACTGGTAATCAATAAAATATGCTTCCATCCCTTTCCTCCATTAGAAATAACCCAAGCAGTAGAACACTTGGACAGAATGCTAACTCACTCTGCAATTGATTAAGCTAAAAGTAACACTTAAAATCATTTGACAATCTATATCCTCCCCATGTCAGATGAGCATAACTTCCATTGAAAACTTCAGGACATTTTCATGACAGTCTTTTTAATTAACAAGAGGCATGGTTGATATTGATCACATAATTGTCCTGTCATAAAATTCCAATGACAGAAACATTTAGCAAGAGGATGTCCATGTGTTCAGAGAGAGTGATATTTGAAGTTTGATTACATGTATTTACACACAAATCATCTTCAATTCTTTCCATATTTATTTTTTTTTCTTTTAAAATTAAATCTAAGACATTTTCTTTTTCAAAGACACATGCGATATGACAGACAGATCTTTTCTAAATGTAAATTGTTTAACATGGAAATAAATAAGAAAACAAACAAAATGTCCACAGGAATACATCGATATTAAGACAGGAAACAAATCGGGTAGGTGCTGCGGAGGCTTCAGCGTCAGACTGGCAATGCTCAAACATACGACACCCAACAAAGAAAGGCAGAACTGAAAAGCATAATATACATAAATATCAGTAACTGACATTATATTCCTCAGTAAATTTTCATAGAATTGGTTACAGTAACCTGTACCCCTTTAATCAGGGAAAACATGATTATGGTTATAGATATATTGATATAATAATCAAAATATGAAGATTTACATGCATAAAACTTTAAGTTAAAAGAATTAGCTTTAAAAGGGAAATAACTCTTATAAGGAGACGACAAACAAGGATGGTTCTGTTGAGTTTTATATATACATGTAGGTTTCTGCAAACTAATAATACTGATTGTCTTTTCTTATTACAATTTTCTTTACTTGTTATAGATTTAATAGAAATCCCATCAGCCGTTTCAGAGAAGAAGTTGAAAATGCAAAAGGTTTATGACAACAACAACAATGACGCCACTCATGAACGACACAGAGTGATAGGAATAGCTCTCCTGGCCCATGGGGCCAAATTAGCTATAAATAAAAGATTTGATATGTATAACGAAAGGAAACAATAATGAAATGTGTACATACTAAGGCCTGCTTTGTCAATTCCCTCCACCTATTTTTGCCACTAGACTGGAAGATGTTTGGTAAGATACAAAAGCAAAGTATCGTGTAAAATACTGTTGTACCAATATATGCCACAACAAGACCATCTTTAATCAGCAATGGCAGCATGCTAAAAGAGAAAGAATCAAGACCTGCTCAAAAGCCCTGATATAACTGACATTATAAAAGTTATTAACAGTCATTAAAAATGTTATTTACAGTTAATTAAATGTATCTCAGGCTCAGACATTTGTCGATAAACTTTCCAAATGTGTCTCAGGCTTAGACATTTGTCGATAAACTTTCCAAAAATAAAAAACAGAACACAAAAACAAAAGAATTTTCTGATTATCACATAATAATAATTCTTTCCTAGACTGATTGATAAATACTGATAACATTATTCATCTGCACAAGTATTAATTTGAGATCAGCCATTAAACCAACTTGTACTTCAAAACCAAGCACATATATCAAAATACAGTAGTGAAGTCATGACCACTTTTCTATCAAATATAAAGTTTTGTTTTGTTTTGCCTTGCCAAAATGTTTTTCCTTTATAAAGACATATTGTTGGTCATGACTGCACTGGCAGACACTTTGCACAATGCATTGTGGGTTCTATGATGTATGCCAGCCATGACATCAGACCTTTATTATATTCTTTAGTTTTTGATGTTCATAAACTGTTGTATTTTAAATCACTTAGGACTGGTGGTATTACCTGAATGTTGAAATGACCGAGAACCACACAAACAACAATGGATTATCCAGGATTTGAAGACAAACAGCTCTGTAAAATACAAAGTTACACTCAGATCTACACACACTATATTAAAAAACAAAGTATTATGAGAGAATTGCTGAATGAATACATATCTCCTCTTATAACATGACAATGTACATGTGTCTATGAAACCCCTATAAAGTAAATGACAAGAATTACAAAACATTTAACCAGACAAACTGCCAGATGAATGGATGCAGACAAAATCTAATGTAACCTCCAACCCCCTTCAGGTTTCCTGGGAAGGGGACTTATATATAAAAGTATGATTCACTTATACTCATGATACCCTTTTAAGCCTCATTAAGCCCAAATATGAAACAACGTATTTGCTACCTTATAGACATGTTAAGGTTGAGGTTCAATCCCAACCTTAATGTAGTACATTTACAGGTCTGAAGATTGGAATTCATGAATGTATATTTTATTGTCAAAGTAAAAAACAATAGGATTGATGACAAGTTATCACAACTTAGAATACAACCTCTCCCTAATTATCAAATTAAAATTAAATGGTATGCAAGACAAATTGAACACACATACCATTACCGTAAATTAGAATATTTTTGCATCACTAAATGTTGGCCACTTTGGTCATAAAATGAAGGGTTATTTTTTGGTCAGTTAAATTTTGGCCATTTATGTTTATATAATCATGTTTAAATTTGGCCTACTATCAGATCTCGGTCGAACATTCCATGTGTTTGAAATATCAGAATATTAAAAAGTGTCAGTAGAATAATTAGAATTGATGCGTCACATGGTACTTAATGTCCACTGTGTTATTTTAAGAATAAAAGCTTTGTTTGTTAATCTATAAAATACAAATTATTTAAACAAAATATGTAGGAACATTATGTTCATATTTTGGATAGTTTAATTTTGGCCAAATTAGCCAAAATTAAACAATGGCCAAAATATCTTAATTTACAGAAATACAAAAGTTACTGTGAACTAAAAACATGTAAACATGTACAAATGCACTATCTTGAATTCTAGAAACTGTGATAACCGTATTTTGTCTGCATCTCTCATAAAACCTCATATTTGACAAGTTATCAAAAATTATTCATTTGATATCTCCTAGTCTACATATAAAAGAATTAAAAGTTAGTTACATGTAGGTAGTTCAATTTGTAAATTTCCTTTAAATGGATGTTAAAATTGGACAAATTTCAGATTACCATTAATCAGAGTGAAAGACTGAGAATGGAATAGTTTCTTAACAAAAGTTTGCATGGGTAAATTGTTCAAAGTAAATCAACCAATTTTAGTTTGATTTTTTATTTTTCATAGACAATCAGACAGAAAGGTTAGAATTTAAATTTTGGGTTTTTTATAGAATATAAACATGTCATCAACATAATACAAATTTAAATGACATTGGCAACACTGCAACAGAGACTGATTACCCTTTGACAAATTTTTTGAAGAAGATGTTATCATTTGCCCGTCCAGTGTAACAAGACTGCAGTTATAAGAAGAGTCTATTTTAATGGACACTAATGGACCACACAGACTTTGACCTCCAATGTCAGGTAAGCTAATAATAAATTTTGTTTTAATCATTGACAGAAAAAAAAATCTGGAACCTGTCTTGTGAGACCACATTCTGATAACCACTTAATTAAATAATCCTTTTGATAAAACCTCTTTAGAGAGACCACCTGTTTTGTAAGACCACATTTACATGGCAAATAGAATGGTTTTTTTCAAGACAAGTTTTACTGTATCACAAGTATAAACAGTACTGTACTTGAAGCTGTTACCGGTACTTACAATGCAGGGACTAAAATAGTCTTCTCATGGACATGGAAAGAAAACAGGAAGAAAACCAACGATGAATTAATCTGGAAAATAATTGGCAATTTTCATTAAAAAAATTACAAGTACAAGTATTCATCGCATTAGACACAATTACAGAGAATGTTAGCAAAATTGTAATTTAGATCATGCAATTGTGAAACCGTTCTTGAAATAGGAGATCTTCCATGCTATCATACAGGGGCGAAATAAGGCCCCTTTCCCAATGCAAAAAAAAACAATGCATTTTATTCCAAATTGCAGTCGTTATTTCCTAATTGTATTTTCACATAGCTTTGTATAGATTCAATAAAATATTGCTATAATTACCCATTCAAAAGGCCCAGACCTATTCCCAAAAGAGTGTGGAAACCCCCTGGTAAGTACACTATGAAAAGAAGCTATTCTGTCAAGACTTAAACAGTCAAAAATGACTACAAACATACTAACAGAATGTGAGTGGTCTTATACTGAGTTTACTATGACTTAACTTTCATTTACATTAGGAATAGGTGGTGAACACCATGCAACACGATTTCAAAACATAGCAAAAATCATCTCCCCTCCCACACACACATTAGCATGCACCTCTGTTATAAAAACCTTTTGACATAAAATGTATATTCAACAAATAATTTTAAAATACTTACAAGAGACAATTTAAATCTTTCAAAACTGGGTCTGAGCAGCAGATGACATGAGGTTGGCAGAAGAAGTACCAAGGTACACACTACACTAAAGGCAAAACAAATAAAACAATTAAAATTGTAGTGCATCACATACACAGTATTGTTTTATAAAATAAGAGTGCATCACATAAAACTCAGAGGCACAAAAGTAAAACTCATCTCTACCCTGCACTTAAAATGTTCATTTTTATGAAATGAAATGCAATCTATAAATTATACTGTCAATATTTTGCAACCTTTTACTTTGAGATTAAAACTGATGATAAAAGACAAGAAAATTTTGCAAATATTCTGAGTGAAATACTTCAAAACTGGTCCTAGGAAGTAATAAGTTGTTCTAGAAAACAAGAATTTCAACGATCACCTGGGTCAATTACAAAAAATTTTTGACATCTAAACACTTGGTACAGTCAAGTCCCTCTTTATTTACAAAAATGAGTTCCTGTTCAAGGAATTAAATCTATGGAATAGTTGAGAAGTCAATAATGTGGAAAAAAAAAACAGATAAAAGACCACACAACAGAGGAGAGATGGATGTAGATCACCTAAAGCCTACAGTTCAAGTGAGTAAAAAAGTAATAATGACTAATTATATGTCCGCCTTTATTTACTTTCAATTGTCTCCTTGACTCTCCACAAATTTCATTTCTCTATGTGGTCTCAAATGACCTTCAGTTCTTCTGTACAAGAAAGTATGACTGCTGTCAGATAGTTGGGTACAACAATATCTATACCTCCCCATACTTACCAAAGAAGAAGCAGCTGGTCAACTGTAAACAGCTGTTTTAATTTGATTACAACTGACAAACTACACCACACATTAGCAACTTTATCCTGAAATGAAAGTATATATATATATATGGAAAAATTGTCTTGGTATCTATTTATAGAAGACCATTTTTGGCTCAGTTAAACTACATGTAAAATAAAAACAGGGTCAGGGTAAGAAACAAAGATTCTGAAATCTCTTAAGTCACGACAGCAACCTCTACACTCAAAACTTCTAGAAACCTACACTGCAACAAAGACAACTTTAGATACAGAAATATCTATGACATACATGGCAAAATAATACAATATATATCAGAGCACAAAAGATAGTGTCAGAAATATGTGATAAAATCAAACATGTATATCATTATATTTGTAATAAAATTGTGTGATTTACTCTGGGTTTTGCATGCTTGAGAACTCTGCTGTGATATATACAAATGTTAGTACAGTAAAACTATGTTACGATCAACATATGTTCAGCCAAAATTTGGCATTATAAAGGGGTTTGCCAATAGATCGAGGGAAATCCTAAATGAAATTACAGGGAAAATTTGAAAAATGGACTTTAAAAAATTGTGGCGCTAAGTGAGGTGGCAAATGAAGTGGGAGCATTCTGGGGTTGCGCTGGGCATCAACAATATCCCAAATTGCAATTTTTTATTCCAACTGGTGATAAAAATAGCTTCTGGCGACATTTCTAGAGCCTTTATTTTATTGAAATATTATTCCATCTAGGTTACACAAATTAATTATACATTCCAAATAATCATTAGGAACATGGACTTTTAACTCTGTTTATCAATTAAAGTCATTAGACCATACAGAGGTGTAATTATTCCACATGTGCTGGGGGTGGGGTTAATTACACAACAACCTGTACCATGGTCAGGTAAATGTACCTATACCATGTATACAGATTGATTCTGTATATGTAAACCTCAACACGTATGATCATTATCCATATGTTCTGTCCTATACACTAACATAAAAAATTAACATCATTAATGTTATATTAATTTCATGCAGCTTGTATATCAATACTAAATGATTTCACTTAGAAATTTTAACTGTGAAATATTGAAGCGAGATCGTGATATATTCTGTGACATCCGCACTCCACACCATAAACTATACAGTTTATATAACCTCAATAATCTGCTTTTTATTGAGTTTGAATCTGGTTCCAACAACAGATTTTGACAACTAGATATTTTTTTGCCACCACAAATTTTTCAACCAGCGCAACCCCTGGGCTTTATAAAGAAGTTTTACTGTACATCAACACTCTATGGAACCCTTACCTCATATAGTCCTCTAGCAACTGGAAATATTCTATGTAGGACCTGTAGAACTAATGTCTTGTCGGTAACAAAAGGAAACCAACACGTGGTGAAAGTTATAATAACTGTTACTCCAATCTTTATCAGATGAAACAACCTAACAATAAATAATGTTATATAATTATATATGTTGAGTAGACAGTAGTACCTCAATGTTAAGACCACCTAACCAACAGACTTAAAATGGTCTGATTAGAGAAATGATCTTGTAATTGAGGTTCTGTACTTATAAAATATGCATCAAGAGACTGAAAATTAATGGTCTGAAATGTGATGGACTGAAAATTAATGGCCTGAAATGTGATGGACTGAAAATTAATAGTCTGAAATATGATGGACTGAAAATTTATGGTTTGAATTGTGATGGACTGAAAATTTATGGTCTGAAATGTGATGGACTGAAAATTTATGGTTTGAAATGTGATGGACTGAAAATTTATGGTCTGAAATGTGATGGACTGAAAATTTATGGTTTGAAATGTGATGGACTGAAAATTTATGGTCTGAAATGTGATGGACTGAAAATTAATGGCCTGAAATGTGATGGACTGAAAATTAATGGTCTGAAATATGATGGACTGAAAATTTATGGTTTGAATTGTGATGGACTGAAAATTTATGGTCTGAAATGTGATGTCTCCTTGGCGAGGTTCTAATGTATAAGTAAGAAACAAACAATGCATTAAATGGATCCTTTCTTTCAAATAAAGATTTTTTTCTGCCAAAAATTCTAGTCCATCTTTTAAATACACCTTTCCCATACAAAAATAATGATTTGGTTTCTATTTACATATTGATGTATGTAATTGTCAATCATGACAGATATTAACAAGAAACACACAAAAGATTGATTTTAATATAACAATGGCAGATATCTTGTAACTGATTAATTGTTGAATGATATGTAAAACAAGTCACACAAAGTCATATATGATTCATATTCAGTAGACTTAGCGTACTTCATGTACAGTGGAGCATGTCTTGAGAGACTTACTGTCAAAATGTGGTCACAAATAACAAGCAGTTTTTAGAATATTGTCTCAGACAATAGGGGGCCTTTCATTACTGTGCTTTTTCAAGACATGTTCCACTGTACCATCAACTCACCCATTATCTCTGATAGTGTGTATGCATCTTCCAAGCAGATAACAGAAGAACGGCAGGGCATGATACAACTCCATTTGTTTATAATTCAAGGCTAGACAAAATGATATAGATCCCAGTAGGTCATAGTTTTTACTCAGAAAGAGTACAGCAAACAAAGTGAGTCCAAGGCTGATGCAGTTATATCTGGTTTTAAGTTAAGCAAAATACTGTCTGAACAACAAATATGTTAAATTTGACCATCAAGCTTGATACTTAATCATTTGTTATCACTCATTATCAAATATTTAGTTTTTATTTGGCTGAAACATATCAGAAAATATCCTAAACTTGTAAGCTTTGAAATCTGACAAACTAATACAAATGATCTTACTAGCATGGAAAGGACCTTATATTGGTCACCTTATATTCCCTGCCTTATCTACAAAACCCCTGACCCAATAGTCATGAAATTCATTGTTGTTGTAGTTGTATTGTTGTTTGATGTCCCACTCAAGAATCTTTCACTCATATGGAGACGAAAACAAAATGTCGGTAAAGGGTTTCAAATTTTGGCCTATGCTCGACACTTACGGCCATTGAGCAATTAATTCTATCACATGCAAACACCTACTGTGGCACGAGACCTCAGTTTTTACTGTCTCATCTGAAGAACAGGAAAACATGAAATTCGTAATTCTGCAACCACTATCAGCGCTCTACAATGCGACCAAATCACTCGCAAATGCGACCATTTTGTAGATTTTGGCGAGTGTTTATCCTCATTCAGTCGCCACATTGCGACCAGTTTTTCCCCCGTTTGTCCGTTCTCACCATGAAATTACATGATCGAAATCATGGTCTGTTATGCGCTTTACAACAACAAATTTTGTTATTCAGTTTCGATAAACTAGAGCATCTAACTCACGTGGATTACTGTATAAAAACACGTTGTATTGCTCTCATGTTTTCAACTTGAAATTTTCCTAACAGCACACGATGACATTTTCTTCTCTCGGTCGATTTCAACAGAAGCATCATTAGACACTACTAAATTTAAACGATCTTGGTTAAAGGAATACTGGAACATTATGGCTAGTGTTCGACTAGCTTTCTGCCCCGATTTCGATTTTAATTTAAAGCGATTATTAAGTGCTAAAATGGGGCAGAAAGTTCGGCATAGTGTTCGACGAGGAGGGCAGGCAGAACAGCCTAATTCCTTTGGGGATTATATCGTGGCCGTTTTATCGTGGGGCAACACATAAAACGGCCGCGACAGAATCCCCAAAGGGATTAACAGTCGGAACTGGAATTTTATCTGTAAATTAAAATCGAGAGTCGGACAAACACTATAAATTCTAGTGTTTTGTCTGACGATCAAGTTATGGGTGTTGGACTCTAGATTTTAGGCAAAATTTCAATTCTAGTTGGCAGTCTCTGTTTTGTAAATATCTGTCGAAAAGAAACTGGCGCTAAATATGTAAAAACAAAGTTTAAGGTTGATCCGATATTAGAGCAACAAATATTAAAAATATAGGCATATAAACACTACTGGATTGATAAAAAATGCCACAAAAGGTCAACATGCAGTTAATAACCTTGTTTTAAATGGATTGAAACAATAAAATGTTACATAAATTTAGAAAATTAATATTTTATTTCATTTCTATATTTTCATCCAGTGGATTTTTTTAAGAACACCTGAACACACACACACACGTATATATATATATATATAATAATATATATATATATTATATATAGCCATATATTATATATATATTGGCGAGTAAAAGTTCCTGGCTGGCTAGTAAAATTTCTGGTTCACTGGCCAAATGAAGAGTGAATTTTTTTAGTGTTGTAGAGCCCTGACTATACTGTATACCTGAAAATTTTTGCCCCTGGTTATTTTTGCCGTTTTACGACCAAAAGCATATCCATCATCTTTAATTCATAGCACGCTATAACACTAGTCTCGTGGATGGCACATATGTCCATGATACAATTATTTGGCTTTAAAATTACACTTTCAATTTAAATTGGCATTCTCACCTGTGGAAGAAAATGGCGAAAATTGAATGGGAGTAGAACTTTCCAGGTATGCAATATAAAATACATATAACATGGCAGGGTGGAGAAACCGTGAAGCCTTTCTGGACCAGGAAGATACTAGATTTTAGGCAATGCAGCATGGTAATATCTAGATTATACTGGTAAGAGTGATCCTTCCCACACTTATGGGTAGCCACTAGCCAGTGGGAAATAAAATGTATTTCCTGGGAAGCCTATCTTAACAGAGAAGTGAGTAGAATCATCCGTATGATAATCAAAAGATTACTAGCCAAGTTATATGAATTGGACGATATGTTAGAGATGATTCATACCAAATCTAAAATGAAGTGGCCAAACAGTTTTGAGAAGATTAAAATGTCAAAACATTTACATATAACTTATGGTGCAAAACAATGGATAGCAACAGGTAAATATGACTAAGGAAACCTAAAAATTGTGAGGTGGCTTGGTGTTTAAAACATTCTGAAATTTTACTTGTAAAAAAAATGAAAATAGGCTCTGGGTAAGGAAAAGAAATTATATATGAAAATTTTTCTTTAAATTTCAAAGTTTCTGATAGTAAAAAACTATAAAAACAACAACTGAGAATAACCTGATCATCCCCTGAATACAATGGACCACTCTTCAAATCAATGAAACAGTCCAGTTTATCTTTGTATTTAGAAGTTGATTATTTATTTAGATTCAATACCCTTTTGTGTCCATGCTAACAAAATAATGAATGAGTAGTTATTGCTGAATTTTGATTTAAGTCTAATATTGGTTAATGTCCCTGTATTAAAATGGTCCAATTGAACAAAGGATACTGGAAATGTCCATGATCAATCAAAATCAGTCCTGGATACAACAACATCAACAGGCTGGCTTTCAACTGTAATTATAAAACTGACATCAAGTAACTACATATAACAGATACAACAACATCAACACACTGGCTTTCAACTGTTATTATAAAACTGACATCAACTAACTACATATAACAGATACAACAACATCAACACACTGGCTTTCAATTGTTATTATAAAACTGACATCAACTAACTACATATAACAGATACAACAACATCAACACACTGGCTTTCAACTGTTATTATAAAACTGACATCAAGTAACAACATATAACAGATACAACAACATCAACACACTGACTTGCAACTGTTATTATAAAACTGACATCAAGTAACTACATATAACAGATACAACAACATCAACACACTGGCTTTCAACTGTTATTATAAAACTGACATCAACTAACTACATATAACAGATACAACAACATCAACACACTGGCTTTCAACTGTTATTTTAAAACTGACATCAAGCAACTACATATAACAGATACAACAACATCAACACACTGGCTTTCAACTTATAAAACCCACATAAAAAACACATGTAACATATGCAATTGCATAAATAATGTTCGTTATACTAGAACAAGATTTGTTTGTTAAAACAAAAGCTCTCACAGGTACCAAAATTCTACCTTATTTTCATTTCGAAAAACAAACACTGTAAACACAAAAATGTTTGTGTGGGGGTACACAATGAGAGTTAATTTTAAAACTTATCCATCAAGCTATTTATTCAATAGTCAACCTAGACACTATGGTACTCCTTATCCAAGCACAGACTGACATAATGGGAAAAGTTTTACATAGCAAAATTACAAAATCAACCTCCAATGAAATATCCATGTTTACATTTCAGCCTACATGTTACAGAAGCCTCGGTGGGTGAGTGGGTAGAGCATCAAGGTTGCCATTTTACATGCAGAAGTCCAGTGATCTCTTCACTGGTTCAATGTTACCCAATTAAACACAGGCCAACATTGTATCAATGACAAATTGTTAAGTGAGGCATAAGGCATCAGTAAATACAAAAATGACTAATTCGAATAATTTAGAGTCTCCCACCTGTGGCATATCACCAAGATATATCAACTAACAAAAACAAACATCAACCTAAGATAAATGTCTAAACCAAATATGGTGAGCCTTGGTGAAGAAATGAAATAGATATGACCCAGACAAATAAAATCATCAAAGGGGAATAACTCTTAATACAACACGATGAGTGCAATTTTTGTATGTGACATTCTATTTACTTAAGATGTAAACCTGCACCAGATATGGGGAGCCTAGGCGAAGAAATTGCTAAGATATGGCCCAGATTACACAAAATCAACAAAGGGAATTAACTCTAATAATAATTTCATTTGAAAAGTACATGTTATACATACTTAATCATACTTCCACATTGCAACCAGCACACTTTACATACAGTGTAACCTGCACACTTTACATACAGTGTAACCTGCACACTTTACATACGGTGTAACCTGCACACTCTATATACAGTGTTACCTGCACACTAATCTGCACATTTTATATACAATGTAACCTGCACACTTTTTATACGGTGTAACTGCACATCTTTACAGTGTTATACACTAATCTGCACATTTTACATACAATGTAACCTGCACACTTTACATACAGTTACCTGCACACTTTACATAGTTACCTGCACACTTTACATACAATGTAAACTGCACACTTTACATACAGTGTAACCTGCACAATTTACATACAGTGTAACCTGCACACTTTACATAGTTACCTGCACACTTTACATAGTTACCTGCACACTTTACATACAATGTAAACTGCACACTTTACATACAGTGTAATCTGCAAACTTTACATACAATGTAACCTTCACAATTTACATACAGTGTAACCTGCACACTTTACAGTCATAGATTGCTTAAAGTGACTTAGGAGTAGATCTCTCAATTGTAAGATTCAGGTCATATTCTAATAAGTCTTAACCAAGTATTTTTTAGCAAGTGACTTTTTATCCAAGTTTGGCATATGCTTTCTATCTATAAAACTTCCATAAAAGTGATATTGAATAGATTATCATATTTTAAATGAGAAAATAAACTTTACCTTATTTGAAAATGACAAAGCTTCTCTGGTGACCATAAAAAACAGAAATACTGCTGGAAAGTACAATCCAACATCTGCTATCATTACTGAAATACAAAACATATATGATCTGAGACAATGTTCACACTGACCAGAAAAATCAACAGGAAAATTAATACCTTTAGTTTGGATAAAGCTGAGTTTTCTGGACTCTGATATTTACTAATAGATATATTTATATATTGATGTGAAGAGGACACATGTATATGCACCATGTGCATGATCTAAAATTTAGGCTATTAAGTCCAGGAATCACGTAAGACCCAAAGCCGAGCAAGGTGAGTCAGGTTAATAGAAGAAAAAGTACAATACTTTATTTTTGAATCAACTGTTCTGTTTTCTACAGTTCACATCTGCAAAACTGGCTCCTAGCTGATAGCTTTCTCCAATCACATTGATCCATTTTCACCTTCAGTATTGATACTATATTACTCTCAATATTTGTTTGACTGTTTCTTTCTTGTTTTTTTCATTTGTTTATCCCATGGCCAATTATACACATGTGGGTCTCAATAGAAAAATTTCAACAATATATGTGTATAATGTACTGTAATCAGCCATGTATAATCCGCATTTACGTATTATCCGCACCCCCCATTTCAGCATCAGATCTCGGAGAAAAAAAGGTGTTCATGCTTTTAGGCCTAACCCACATTTGGGTTTTATACATGACCATTACTAGGCCAATAAAATGACCGAATATCAGACAAACTTTAAATATCAATCCCAAGATCGGCATTTGACAGAAATAGATAAATATTTATTAAATGAGAAAATATGATGCTATGAGATTTGAAATAAACGTAAAATTACAAAATGGGAATCTGAGGTACGAAACAACAAGATACTACATATGTTGTTCTGTGTAACTACAAGCGCGAAATAATCACTATCATTCGAGTTGAGATTGTTCACATTTTCAATGATAGCATAAAACTCGACGAGGAAGGTTAACAGGACACACAGGTACTGTACTATTCTGTTTCCCATGGATATTCTATGATTAAAGCCATGCATGGTTACCAATTGGAGAGTGTGACAGTCTTAGTGTCACTCGCTGACCAACTTTGCAATGAGCTATTTATAGGCGATTTGTAAACTGAAATACACACACTGAAGACCAGATTCATTTATGAAACATTTATTCACCATCACCATAGACAATAAACACATACAGAAAGCAATGGAGAAATAAATTGACTCGAACATCATGATTGTGACACAAATTTTTTTTAAATATAGCCCTAAGAAGGACCTGAAGAACCTGTTGTAATGTATTATCCACACCCCCATCCCTGAGACAAATTTTAGAGTGAAAAGAGTGCGGATTATACACGGCCGAATACAGCATACTGGTCTGGGACCAGTAGACGGCTATTACATGATTTCGGCTATATAGAAAACAATTTTGTGAATTTTTTTTAGATCAATCATCAGCTGTTGAACATTTTTCTAAAACAGATGGGAAAACAAGATGTGTTTGTGAAACACAAATGCCCCCGGTCCCAACAAATTTTTGCTGGCAGATTAAATGACTCCAGCCCAACCCCAGGGGCATGTAATGTCAGTGAAGTATGGGCAACCCTAAGATGAACTTACAGTCCAAGTTTGTATCGCAAACAAAACTTGAGATATTACACTTTATATGTAAGCGGGATGGAATTACAGCTCGACAAACAGATCTTCATAGTCTGACAGGTGTGAATCAACTCAGAAGCTGTCTGTAGTAAAGTTAAGGTGTTGGTTCACATATTTCCAAAACATGGCATCTTTCTTCTTATATCATAAGAAATTAAAAATATATTGGAGATTCGTTACATACCTGTATATCGCATAAACACCTTATGTGTGTAACTCTCATAGCCTCTAGATGAATTGAGTGCAACCCACTGTGGATTTATCTTCATTGCACTGAAAAAATGATACTGATTTACTCTTATAACAGATGCATATTATTTACAGTCAAACCAGTAAAAACAATCACAAATACTCAAGTAAAACAATGGCCTATATAAAAAATCAATGTTTCATTGACAGTGAATAAGTATAAATTATTTTTAAAATAAACTTTATCCCAACTATTTTGGTTGCATATTAAAACATCAATCTTTATGTTTAGCAGCAGTAAATTGATGTGTTATCTGTTATGTGTTTCTTTATCCCATCTACCCCTAAAGACACATTTGGACTGGTCTAAGTCATTGATTAACAGAAGAGTCTATTGTTTTTCAGGGGTTGATGAGTTAAGATAGCAAATTCAATAAAATGACAAAATCTCCATGGAACAATTACGGTCCTTATAAAGAGGGTTTACTGTATATGTTTTGGGTTGTTTAGCCACTACATATCCTGATATATTTAGATACTCACATAGCACCAATTAACCAGCTATGGTATGCTGTTAAAGGGGGGTAATCCAATCCCCAGTACATCAAGTCATTGTTGGTTGTGTTTTTGTACCTGTAGACAAAAATTCAGAGTTATATTTTCCATCCATATATTTACTGTACAGTATATAGTGGAAGTTACATGTTATCACTACAAATACAAGTACATAAATTGTTGAAAATAAATAAATACATGTACATTACTTTCAGTTATCAATAAGCATAGAATTTCTATAAAACTGTAGTGTTACATGTACACTATCTCAGTATACATGTAACTGAGAGACAAATAAACAGGTAATTTACCGTAAGATTTTATCCAAATGGACATCTAACATCTGAAAACATGAAAAGGTTATAACTAATGTGTAGATAAGAGAGTCACAGAGTGCAGCTCCTCCAAGCCAAAAGTCTATTTGGATAGTACACAATACAGAAAATTGACAAAACTGTATCAGAAGCTGTACACTGTTGAACATAAACAACATCTCCAAACTGGGCCAGCTTAACCTAATGCTTGACCAATCACTTTTCATATTAACATATTGAAATCAAATGTTTTGGGGACTTTTCCTGGTGATTTTTGTTCAATTTCCAGTACTGTAAATGTTTTAAATATCTGACATCATAATTAAACAGTATGATGTCATTTTGCAGGCAGCTGCCTCTATGGCTAAGTGATTAGAACATCACACTTTAAACCATAAAGTATCTCACCTCTGGTCACAAAGGTTCAAGCCCTGCTAGAGCTTAAGCTGATTTTATGAGAAAGTTTGTTAGTTTATCTATAGAAGGGTTGTAGTAAAACACCAGTCAAACAAAAATTTTGAAGGATTTGTGTTGACCTTACAAGATTGGATAAATTCCTGATGGATGTTTTTATGGAACTTCCCACATTTGTAAAACAAGGAGTCTGCATGCTTTCAAGGCACTGTTTTAGTTCATATCAAGAAATGGAAATACCTGAGTGGTATATGACAGAAGTACATTTAATATTCATACTCAGAAATAGAATATGAAAATTGTGATACATGTAGCTACCACCACATGTGCATACATGTATTAATACCCAAAACAAGAAGGTTGAAAAAAAATTAGTGCATTTAATCAAGATATATAATATAAATATACCATTCTGATACAGGTAAATTATATGTGACTTCCATCCAGTGTCTCTGTGCTTCATAATCACCAAACATGGGGGCTTTGCCTGCACCTGTAACATACACATAAGAAATTAACAAATTAAATGCTAATACTTGCCAATGCCTCATGTGTCAGTTTATAGACATGATAGATGAGGAAATCAAGTACATCATGTATAGAAATTTGGATGTCTTGTTTAAGCAGTGATTGGAGCATCAACTTCTAAACAATTTCACCTCACATTTCATCATTTAACAATCACTCTACATGTATTTCCACATTCTTGCATGAACAATTGAACATGTACATAAATCACTATGATATCAATCATGGGATATTAAAATATACCATTCTTACCAATTGCAGTGTGTTTTGGTCTTGTTTCAGAAATTTATTTAGAATTAATCCATAATCATACATAAATCATGTTTAAAAATACATTTTAAATATATATTACAAGATATGTATCTTGTAATTGTAGTGTACATGTATTCAGGTTTGGTGATTGGATGATCATAAATGCAAATTCATTATTGTATTATGATCAACCAATCAGCGAATGTCTTAGATTTTCTTATGTTCAAAATGAAGACAGAAAACGTGAATATAAAAAATGATGGGTAGCTAGAATAAATGTCTCATAGATATGGAATTATGTCATGTCATAATTTAGTGATGATGGATTTATGAATCTAAAAGATCAAGTTAGCATATAAACAAATATCAGATATCAGCGATAAGAAATAGATGGTTTAAATGAAAATGAAAATGTCACAGTATCTTGCTACAAAGAAAGTATATGGGAGGACTTCTGCCACTAATTTTACCACAAAAAAAAATTGGGACAGAAAGTTCAGCCTAAGTTATAGAGAGCGCATCTGAAACAGGAAATAAATTATAAGTTACACCTGAAAAGCACCAATTCTGGGAGTATGATATCCCAGGGAGTAAAATTAGCACTCGCCCATTCACATTTGCAACCATTTTTATGACTGGGCAATCAAAATTTGTACTGCCGATCGCCCAGATTGCGAGTACAACCATATCCGTAATTGTCCGTGTGTCTGTTTTTCTCTTCTCTAGTCTGTTACAATTTTTGTAAATCTACGTTTGTGATGTTTAAATGCTTTATGTGTCACAACGTTGTGCTGAAGTGTATTACTGATACACACCGATGTGTACATTTTGATAAGATGGTCTACTTTCGAGAAAGTTTCATGAATTTTTTTAATTCTACCTAGATTGGCACATGTTGAAATCATTACTTAGTTCATGTACATTGACACCTAGTGATTTCAAAGCTTGTTTCTTTTTAACTGTATTTTTGACAGTTGCTTGCAAATTATTTCAATATAGGCACTTGGGCCTATCGAGAGGTAGACCTATTTTTAGCAGATTACGTTCATTGTTCAACAGCAGGATCTCATAATTTATTGCCAACAATTAGCTCCATTTTGAATCCTTTGTTCCTTTCGAACAACTGCTTAGTCAAAACAATATTTTGATAGCAAATGACATGTTTAAATTAAAACGGATGATTTGGAGATGTATGTAAACTATTTTTTTTTCACCGATGTGAATTTGTGATTTATAATCATCAAGAGAGCATGTTATACTCACAAATTATTTCTGAAAATGAAACTTTTCTTCTGAGACAAAAATTTGTTCATACCATTTCGTTACCTTGATAAAAATTTCCAAGTGTTGAAATTAATATTTCCAGATGCCTATTACACTATACTAAGTGCCGATTTACAAGTTTCAAAGTGCCAAAATCATTCGGGGTGGGAGGGGGGGATGATTTTACTCGTAATCATTCCTTTGACTCTTAAGTCTCGTTATCTGGTGTTACATTGCTGAAAACCCCAGCAAGACACCAGCCCTAGAATACTCCAACGAGTATGATACTAGTACAAAACAAAAAAGATTGACAAGAACCACTCCTTCTCAACAAAATGGATGGGATTTTGTTATTGGTTGGTACATGTAGATTCAAGAGATATATTGCATGCAACACGATTTATAAAAGTGATATATAGAGACATCAAATTTAAACAAAATTGAGAAAATTTGGACTTTTTTACTTTTCTGTATGAAAGCATCTGAAGAAATAGCTGGGCCCCTAGATTTCAACCTGGGCCCTATGATATTTTTTTCTAGGTGCCCAGCTGGCCCCTGCAGCCAATTTTACTCCTTGTATCCATTCAGTGAAACTGAAAATCCAACTTGCTGCAGCCTACAGGGAGTCTATATTGAGACTTGAGTAATCTTTGAAGCATATGACAGACTGTGTGATCAGATTTTGATTATTCTCCCATTGCATCAAGTCTCAGTTACCAAGACAATAACAGTGTAAGTGACAGTCTGCTTAATTGGACTTCTGAAAGCATAGCCATACTTGGTCATGCTAAATACCGCAAAGTACCGCAAGGACCTCGCAATGTACCATGTAAAATGAAATTCTGGATGAAATTGTGCGGTTTGATAACTTAAAATATAAGAAATAAATGCCGATTAAAATATATCAGAAAAATTAAATAAATTATAAAATTGTCATTGTTATACGTAATAATTAATTGGAGATATTTAGGCGATCGCAAATTTACCACAAGGACTCCAGAATGTACCGCAAGTAAATACAATATAAGAAATAAAATGAAATACTGGATGAAATTGTGCGGTTGATAACTTAAAATATAAGAAATAAATGCCACTTAAAACATATCGAATAAAATATATAAATAATAAAATTGTCATTGTAATACGTAATAATTAAGAAATTGGAGATATTTAGGCGATCGCAAATTTACCGCAAGGACTCCAGAAAGTACCGCAAGTAAATAAAATATATGAAATAAAATGAAATACTGGATGAAATTGTGCAGTTGATAACTTAGAATATAAGAAATAAATGCCACTTAAAATATATATCGGATAAAATATATAAATTACAAAATTGTCAGTATTAAAAGAAATGCTGCTTAAAATATTTATTGCAATCACAGAAATTGTATTACTTGCTTATGTAAGTAGTATAATGCATATCTGACATTTGATCAGGTTAACTTTTCGTGACATTTGTGTGGCCTTTAAAAAGGCCTTTCATAATTCAAAACAGCTCTAGATCTCAATTCAGCTCTTCAATGAAAGTAGGACTCTGCGCACTCCGTGAAAGAAATGTTGCATCCCCTTTTGGTTGTAATGTACAAGGTCTTCACTGAAACCGCTTGGGTAAGTTATTTTTGGAAATCGGATGAAGTCTGCGACTGGAATTTGTCTCAATTTCTTGTTGATTGATTTCCGCTTAGAATCAAATATCTGTTGAGTTAAAGCACCTCGTAAACTCTCGCGTGTACCAATCTCATGTACCAACAGTTTTTTGACCCCAGATTTTTTCAATGTGTCAGCCAGTTCTTGAATACCTTGCACTATATATGCTGGAGAAGTCTCGACTTCTATGTCGTTTCCACCAATACATATATATACCACATCTGGACAAAATGCAATCAAATCATCCAGATACTTTTTGAATCTACTTCCAGAATGCAGTTGGTCCAATCGCATCCCGCCTTTCCCAAAGAACTTTATTTCTCCCAGAACTTTGAGGATTCCCTCACAATATCTCTCAAGACATGATATATAACTGTCACCAAACAAAGCTATTTTTGCCATCTTTTCTTTTTGAATGCTACCAGTCGTGATTATCGATGTTGATGTAGTTATATGACAAAAAAGCCCATTCAGACCCATTGCAATTGGTACATGTATTTGCAAAAGATAAGATCTGGACACCAAATCACTTTGTGCCCCTTGTTGATCCAAAATCTGTTATGCAAACTTCCGAGGAATCTTTCCTAAAACAAAAGACAGGCCCAGAGTCTACACCACTACAGACTTCAAAGAGACGCCCCTCGGTTGACTCTGACGATGAAGAAAAAAGGCGCATTCATTTAAAAAAAACCTGTCTTGCCGACTCATCGACAGTCATATCGCCTAATCGATATTCCATTTTGGAACCAGAGTCTGATGACGAAAAAGGTGATGATGATGATGATGATGATGATGATGATAACATCGATATTATTCATGCACGTGGAAATGATGCACAGAGACAAGAAAATATCCATCCTCTTCCCCGAAATAAGCAGCTGGACCCAGAAGAGCTTTTGGATCTGGTGATCGGTAATAAAGAGACAGTAAGTTCCATTCCCGATGGGAAGAAAGAGAATGTCTATGTCTTGATAGATAACGAGGTAAATATACATAAGACATTATCTGGTGAACGCGCAAATTATTCAGATGATTGTGGTGTGTGGGACAGTAAGAAGGGGCATACAGTAAAAACAAAATTTATTGTGAGTGAAAACAAATTAAAATATATCGTTGAAAAACAAGGACAGTTCAATTTGGAGAAGAAAGTAAGTGGCAAGAAAACTTTTATTTTGATTGAGCCCCAACCAAATCCAGACGGAATAGTTACACTTCACAGATACTATACAGTTCTCAAGAGAGAATCAACATACAAAAAACGTGTCAGTTGGTTTGAAGGACATTATATACAAAGTTTTGGACAGCGACAATTTGTAGCAGTTGCGGAATATATTGGACGATACCTTGACAGTGGGACTCCACATGGTAATGCCAAACTGAACAAAGATTCCTACAGACGTACAAACCCAGAGATTTTAGAAATGATAAAACAGATCGTTAAAAGCCAAAAACCGACAAAAGTATATAGTGATATGACTAAACTGGACAATTCAAAGTGTTATCTTCGCGACTTAAAACAAGTTCAGAACTGCAAGCAAAACACACAACAAAGGACAAATTATAGGAGTAATGTGGCCGATGAACTTTTACAAGTCATATCAATGCTGAATTCGCATGAATATGTTGCTGAAATAATACATTCAAGAAACCAGGGGCCAACTGTTATTATCTGTTATATGGAAGATCAGATTACAGACTTCCGCTCCTTTCTCCGATCCCAAAGTGGTGTTGTAGGAGTAGATACAACATTTAATTTGGGAAAATGTTTTGTGACCACTGTGGTATACAAAAGCCACAAAGTTTTGCGGAAAAAACAGGTGAACCATCTATTCTTCTAGGACCACTGTTTTTACATTGGGATGGTCAAGCAAAAACTTACCATCATTTTTTTTTCATATTTACGTGGTATTTTGGACCTGGACCTAAAGAATATTGACATGTTGATAGGAACAGACGACGAAAAGGCAATGACGAAAGCTATAGACATTAGTTTCCTGGAAGCGACAAGAAAACTCTGCACTAAACATATTAAGGACAACATTAGACATTACCTTACCGACAAAGCGCCGACCGATGTGAGGACACGCCAACAAAAAATTGACAAAATATTTGGGCCGAATGGAATTGTCAATTCAGAGGATTCATTCGATTTCGAGGAAAAGAATAAAGATTTACTGACAAATTTGGCTAAAAACGAAGACTTCCTCAATTACTATGACAAACACGTGAAGGACAAACTCTTGCAATATGTAATGAATGACAAATCGGATAATTTATGGACTAACAACAACGCGGAATCAATGAATCAAAGAATTAAACAAGCATGTGACTGGAAACCGTTGAAAACTGACGAGTTGATTGATAGACTATACGACATAGTTAGAGTGCAGATGACAGACTTGCGTCGTTATCTTTATGGCAGCGGAAATTTTACTTTGAATCATAAATTTCAAAAATTCAAATTATCAAATTCAAATTGGAGTGCAAAAAGTGCGGACGATAAAGAACATTATTTCTCAAATTTTTTGAAATTTACTAATGACAAAAAACCAAAAGTAACGGTTTCAACAAATGGACTCTACAGTGTTAAAACGCCCCAAAATTTGGCAAATCAAAATCCAACCAAATCCTGCCGGACAAACAAGAAAAACATTTAATATTCACTATATATAATGCATACACTTTGGTGGAAGGACTTAATTACTATGTTCGCTCTTCATGTTGAGAGACACCAAGTGTATGTATATAATATGTAATATGTAATATAAGATTTTATTTATAATGACAGTATTTATTAATTACATATATTATTTAATTATTTATTACATTGTTTTTTACATACATGTATGTCATTTATTTGTTAAAAATATTTTCATTCAATTACAAAATTATTATTATATTGCTATGATTTACATTTATATATTTATACATACATGTTTATTTATATTTTATTATTATTTATCTATTATTCTTATCTAATCTCGGTGTATTGTATGAATTTTATTTATTTTACAGCTTGATCACATAACTGTGTTTTCATATTTCTTTAATTTATTTAAAATCTTTGATGAATCAAAATAAAATATATAATAAAATATTTCAGAGTATTCTTTTGATTTCTATTTCATGTTCTATTTTATGTCCTTGTGGTATATATGCGAGTCCTTGTGGTGATTATTCAAGTCCTTGCGGTAATCATTTCAGTCCTTGCGGTAGCATTAATTTCAATAGTTTCAACAAAGATATTGACGAAAAATTTACTCTTCTGAATTTATAAATTATAAACTAGCCAAGTTTAACCCATATTCCATATTATTTTATTTCTTATATTTTATGTCCTTGTGGTATATATGCTAGTCCTATATATGCAAGTCCCTGCGGTAATAATTTCAGTACTTGCGGTAGTATTAATTTCAATAGTTTCAACAAAGATATTGACAAAAAATTTACTCTTCTGAGTTTATAAATTATAAACTAGCCAAGTTTAACCCATATTCCATATTATTTCTTATATTTTATGTCCTTGTGGTATTTATTTTTTGTCCTTGCGGTACTTTGCGGTGTCCTTGCGGTACTTTGCGGTTCCTTGCGGTATTTAGTACAACCCGCCATACTGGTCAAGGACCAGTGGTCGGCTAGGACCAGTAGTCGGCTATGGTGTTATTTCGTGTTTAGTATCTACCACAACAATATTTATTTTCTTCGGTTTGAGAAAAATACCCTACAACTGATGATTGATGTAAAAAAAAAATAACTAAAACGTGTTGTATATAGGCGAAATAATCCTAGCCGACCACTGTTCCTAGACCAGAAGCGAGTTACAGAAAATCCCGTAAACATTCATAATTATCATTATACCTATTCTGTTATTTTGATAGCGAATTTGACAAGTTGTCCATGACACTGTCAGCAACATCACTGTCACTGTGTTAGTCGGCATGTCAGTAAAAGAAAACATAAATTTTAAAAGAGATACGTACCCGAATATTTGTTTAGTGAAACACACCATCTTACGAGTATTGCAAGTAACGACGATAAGAGAATATCCACCGGCTTTGTCATCGTGTAACTTTTTTTTCTCGGGCTTTTCGTCAAATCAATGACACTGGAGATTTTCTCATCATAAGCCACTAACCGTATATCCAAACGCTTTGCTGACGCGGTATGTAGAGGGAGCAGTCATTGAGATTAAAACTTTTTAAAATAAATCTTTTACGAAGATCCGTTACCTATTATCAGAGACATATTTAACACATGTGCACATGTGTTATATATGTTTCTGCGATCATATTGATAATATTCAAATTTTTAATTATTTATATTCTCGTGAATTCGTAGTTTTTGCTAGTGCTTATTGTTTTAGAAAACTAAAAGGTGATGTTTATGCAGGTGTAACAAATACACATTTTAATGGGTTTTTTTTATTTCAGGTAAACAAAATGCTTCGTCCATGGTTTCAGGCTTTCGTAAAATTAGTCCAGAGGCGTAGGAACAGGGAGTAGGGGACGACCCCCACACACTTTTCTTCATACAAGCAAAATTCTCATATTACCAGCACGTCTGGGAAAAAGAAAAAGGCTAGCCAAAAAACTCGATTAATTTTGGGCAAATGATAAGTCTGTCAATTTATTGCAATATCTGGGATAAAACGAGTGGCATTGTGATAATTAATTCTGGACTTTCAACATTGAACATTTATGGGAAGCACACCATATAAAGTTGATAAAACAGATGTAAAAAATTTAATTTTTCTATAAAATGTCGGGAAAATTAATATCAAATTTTTGCGCCTCAATTCGATCGGCCAAGATATTCTAAATTTGCACTCCCCGAAATTTAAATCCTTGGTCTGCCTCTGGAGAGTTGTTCATTGCAAAACAGTTGCACGGCATTTTTAAAAAGTATAAAAAGTCTCAACTCCCCTCCCCCTTTAAAAGTTTCTAGATCCGGCACTGTTGTATGTGTTAATTACATAATCACAAGGCATATGCATCTTTTCACCGGGAAAACATTTTCGTGACTTTTTGCCCCCTCCCACTTTTGATTTGTTTTCTACGCATCTGTACTCTAACGTGGAACGCGAATGTCCAGAGAATGATCCAAGTCTCCGAAACGGGCGATAAAACAGTTACAGAGCGATAAATCAGTTCTTTAAACCATCGGACTATACCGTCCATCGAACCGTCGGACACACCGTCGGAACGAACGGACTATCGGGATGTCCCCCTTTTTGCTATTTTGACGCGCTTTAAGAATGTGAGTGTATGTCCGACGAATGTTAAATAGATTTCAGACATCAGTGCTTTAAAGATATTACACCGTGATCGCACATAACACACTTATTTTCAAACGCGAGTTGAGTGTATGTGGTGAAGGGATTGATCGCCCTAGCCTGAAGGGTTTCCCTCCGATCCACTCTGTTACTCACACAGTTGATGACGTGGATTCGATGACCTTGACTTGGGAAGATGGATGCAGGGGAACAGACTTGACGCTCACGAGTGTGTTCGAATAGTTTTCTCAGTTGAGAAATTATCATTGTATCATTATTTAGCGAAATGAAACAAATAAAATACATGTATAAGGGAAAATTGACAAGATCGATTCTATGCAAACAAATCTCTTTCCGTGAAAAAATAAATCTTCAAGTAACAGTAGCAGTACAAAAGTAAGTTTCCCATAATGAATTTCACTTTATTTCCTTAATAATTCTGCATTATTGGATTTTTTCCTTTTAATTTGGTAGTCATCCAAAGTAAACGGAACATGACAGTTTAACCCTTAGAGTCTGGACCCACTTTTGATAATATTTTCGTTTGTTGACATCCACAAATTACTTAGGTATCGATGGAGTTATGTATTACACCACGGATCCTAGTCATGTATTATAGTCTTCGTTGGTTCATTTTTGTTTTGTTTCAACCTTGTTTTTTATCGGACGATACTGAACCACGCTTCTGACAAGACTTCATGGTTCGGCATTAATAGTAAAAATAGATATCCGATGAAAAGCGTTGAAAGCTAACGATTTGAACCAAAGAAGGATTATCCTATAGGACTACACGGATCCATTCAAACAGGAAAATGACGTCACTTTAAGGAGGAATAACGTATTTCTCCCGTCTACCAAATCGAGTTTTGTTAAAATTGGATGAAAGCCAAATTTTCCAGGAGCAGCAATTTATAAAGCCTATATCGCTGCTAGGAGTTATTGAGAGAGAGAGAGAGAGAGATTGCTCCAAGATTATTAGGCGTTGATGTTTTGTTCCGATTTGTGGTTTCGAGTGTATAATGTCAGCGATATATAAAGCTAATATATATCGCTGATAATGTGCCGTGTCTATTTTCCCATATCAAACCCGGTGGTGGTGAAAAGTGATAAGTGACTCGGACTGGGGTCAGTACTTCGATCTCGCCTACGAACGTTCTACATATATATATATATATATATAAATAATTAAAATTGAAATTTATGTGCAATTGGAATTGTTTACACCAGTGATATATGTAACGGCTTTATCTTTATATATCGCTGTTTATAACCTACAGACTAAGTTTAGGCTATTGTGTGATTCAGCGGTTCCAAGTAGCCCACGTATATTACATCAGCGTCGGAAGCAAATTGAAAGTGGGGGGCTAAACCAACTTAAAACACATACACACGCCAGAAACGTCTATGTCCTATGTCTATATTTGCAAAAAAAAGGGGGGGGGCTTAGCCCCTCCCCCCGGTTCCGACGCCTATGTATATGTAGTTTTATTCAGATTATAATTATCTTTGTTTGATTTTTCATATGGTGTTATTAGTTTTACCAGCATCGCTGGTTTTACCAATTATAACACTTCAAACATTATGCTCTTTACTGAGATAAGCTGCTAAATTTTTATTTTTAGCTCCATCTAATATATTTCACTTCCTAGACGACAGGCATTGTAAATATATTGTTTGAAGATCTACATGTAAATCTGCATCAGGGTATTAACAGAGACATATATAACAACACAATATAATTTGTGTTTTGATCATTGAAGCACTGAGAAGGAACACACAATTCTTTATATTTTGGTGGATATAAAGTTACATGATTCGATTGAACTTTATTTTCGCGAAGTACTGAATTCGCACATGAAAATGACTTCTCCCTTCAAACATGTTTGCGCATGTTCGAATTTGGCGTGCTTAGTTTCCGTTCGGCAGGTAAACATTTAGAAACGAAAGATACTGTTTATTTCCCAAGGGGAAATACGTAGCAACTGTTTGAAGGGAGTTCCAAATTAACCAAGGTATGTCGAAAAAATAATGATATACAATATATTTAACTGCGATAAAATGTACGAAATCAAGCAAAATTATAAAAGGGCATCGACTGTCAAAAACTTGACGTTCAACTTGAACTTGCTGTCTTGCATACCAGTACCAACTTTGGTTACGTCTTTCTCTTCAACGATGTACATACTGATAAAAGGAAGTAATATCGGTTTGGAGAAGTGTACACCTGAGTGGTGTGAGTGTGAAACCTGCGGAATTATTACATGTTTATCTTTATTATTTAAATAACACAGGCTCACAGCTGTCATTAAATATTGATTCATAGACTGTTTACATTTACAATTACACACATTGTTACGTACACTGACATGATATTTTGTGTGAATCTTGTAACTCCTTTCTATAAATAAGTTGGATTGCTTGTTTTGACTTGATTTAATGAATGGCGTGCCTACCTATCAAACTAATTTAAGCCCAGAGATAGATTTTAATCCTAGACATAACTAGAGGAGCCCAGGGATTCTGTGATTTCACAATATTTATTTTTATACTTTATATAGGTCAGATATACGTATTTCTATAACATGCCAAATTTCAAGGTAAAAGTGTGTGAGTTTATGTCTATGCTTGAGTGGTCCATATTTCCAGTTTGCTGAGTCTTTCAAATGAGACAGAAAACTGAGGTCCCATGTTATGGAAGGTGTTGCAGGTAAAATAACCCTTGCTGTATTGGCATCAGTCCATAGCACAGGCCAAAATTTGTAGAACTTCACCTAAAGCCAGTGAAATCTTAATATAACCTAGTGAAAAATTATTGAAGGGATGTAAAACAACAAACAAATTCAGTTTTAGTTTGTGTAAAGCCTTCCTATATTTCATTGTCTAAGTCATGGAGGTGAGTTATATTGACCTTATGATGTTGACAAAGTTGATTTAGTTATAATTCAATAGTCATTGTTGTTGCAAGGGTCAGTTTCACAAGTAATTTACTTTGAGCTCTGAATAAAGTTATGTCATACTTTTCTACAAAAGCAAAAATAAAATCTACCTGGAAAAAGACTGCATTACAAAAAAAAAAATAATAAATAAAATAAAACAACTTTCAAGGATTTTTATCCATAAAGTGCAAATTGTATTTTTTTTTCATTATTGAATTTCATGCATGCAGAAAGAAATACATGTATATATCATATATTAATATATACATTTATGACCCCTATAGGAAGTCAGCATTATAAACAGGTGGTTTCTTTCGTGTGTGTGGACAATTGATTTTCACATGCAAGTTATTTCACATTCAAGCCAACATGTACTTGTATTAATAATTCAACTGATCATTACCCAATATATTGATTTAGAGCTACTATATGTGAAATTCAAGGCAAGTACAAAAAGTAAAACCAGAAAATATACTTGTGTAAGTTTTTGCCATTTTGTTTGTCATTTGATTCACATCAATTGACAAAATTTTACAGTAGTTTGTATTTTGATATATTTCTCTTTTATTCTCAGTACAATCCAAATGATATGAAATTTAGTTACTTATTTATACATGTACAATGCACAATGAGTACAGTAGTTCATATACAACTCAACAGAAATATTTTTAACTGCCAGAAAATAGGGCAGTTTTTAGCTCACCTGAGCCATAGGCTCAAGTGAGCTATTGTGATCACACCCCCCCCCCCCCCCCCCCATCTGACCTCCTGCATCCGTCCGTAAACTTTTCATATTTTCAACTTTTTCTCCGAAACCACTAAAGGGATTTTTATGAAAGTTGACAGGAAGCAAGTGCTCAAGGTCCCTTACCAATTTTGTAGTTTTCAGCCAGATTGTCCCAGGGATGGATTCATGGTGGGGCAGAATAGATCCCAAAAGGTTCCCCTCTTTAAAAATCTTCTTATCCAGAACCACTGCATGAATTGAAAAATGGATCATCTCTGAGTGATCTACATGGATGTATGATTCAAGTTTGTATTTTTCATAAAAATCGAAATATTAATTTTTGACATGTTTTTTAGATCTTTTCATACTTTATCATTTTCATTTAGTTTTACATGATTTCCTCAATATCTCCACTTGCATTCTCTTTGATGAATTCATTTAATGTGTTTTACCTGTAATTAGGTGAAGAAATGTTTTTGTGCACAAATTTTGCCAAAATTTAATTTCTAAAAATTTTAATGAATTTTTTAGGACTTAAAAAAAAAGAGAAGTGCATTTTTAACGCTATCACCTTTTGTTTCAAAACTACTGAAGAAATTTTAACGAAACTTCACAGGAAGTAAGTGCTTAAGGTCCTTTACCAAGTTTGTAGTTTTCAGCCAGATTGGCCCAGGGGTGGATCCAGGGCAGGGTAGAATAGGCCCCAAAAGGTACCCTTTTTAAAAATCTTGGCCAGATCAGCCTACATGTACATATTCTTCTTGGTCTTCTTTCTACATTTGTAGATGGTTCTCAGGTGAGCGATTGAGGCCCTCTTGGGCCTCTTGTTCTTCTGGATCTTCTGGAAATGTTGTGGAGTTGAACATGGTTGTCTGGTAGAAATTTTCACAATAAAAATTGTTTACAATGTTTCTGATTTTAAACATGTTATTTCATGTAGGTTTGACACCCCTCCCCCAAAGAAAACACTTGTGAATAAAACAAGTCACCATATTGTAGAAGACGTTATGTTTTATACACCCTCACATCACTCTGTATAACTATTATGGATGGTATGATTGGATGGTTGGATTAAAATGTTATTGAGCTGTTGATTTATATACACATAGACAGTGATTTATGGGGGGAATTTCATTGTTCATATTACACACCACATATCTTTATTCCAGAATGTCTCGGCGGGCCAGTAGAAGTTCTGTAGTGGGTGATCAAGGCGAATTTTATCTTGAATGCAAAGCTGTATATTTGGCACATTTCGATAGCCTGAAGGATGTAATTCACTCCAAAGAAGAACTGGATGAAGGTAAACACTCTGATATCCCTAATAATCAATACAAAGTTGAATTCTTTTATGTAATATCAGATGAGTTATATTCATTGATAATGCTTTATAATTTATGTGATGTCAGAAATAGTTAAGTATGGAGATGAATATAAAATGTCAGAAATATTTGATGATGGAGTCAACTGTCAAAAACTATCAAACTATCAAAAAAACAAATTTAAATATAGAAACTATGAGAGTAATTTTGTTGATACATGTTCATGTTTTTATCACACATTACAATGTGTAAGATTTCCATGAAAAATATACTAATTGTACTTTGATGTACTAATTTCACAACCCACAGTTTCAAATTCAGGAAATGGTTAATTTTTCAATTTGAATTGTGTTACTTTAGTTAGCTCACCTGGCCTGTGAATTGATTTGGATTAATTTCAGATTAAACAATGTCATTATCATTTGTATTCATTTAATCAGTACTTCTCAACAGCAATAAAAATAATGAGTAGTTTATGATAATGTATATGTAGTCATTATTTGTTGATGAAACTAAACCTGTTAATGACAACCACAAGTGTCATTCTGCTATATGTACACAGAGTTAACATGAACAAGTGTGGATGTATATGATACAGGTGTAAAAACTGTAATACGTATATAAGATTTTAAAGAGCAACAGCAATGAAAAATAAAAATCAGTGTATTTGTTCCGTTCACATTGTAGAATAAGAAATTGTAAACAAAATATTCGAAATATGATCCGGGGTTAAGATATTATCACTTCTGTTTAAAAGCATACCTGAAGAAGAATTCAAAACAGCAACTGGAAGTGAGGTCAAGTAGAGGGCAATTGTTTATTGACAGTAAATAAAGCTGATACATGCACCACAGAATGCTGACTGTAATATCATACAAAACTTGCACTAATACTACTGAATAACAAAAATAATCATACAATGTTTGCTAAAAATAGGAACATACAAATTAATGTATTTTACACACAGAAAATATGTGTTATCTTTTTATTGTATTTACTTTAAGATACATGTAATTGTCAACAATACATTGTATAGCTAAATAATTTACAACTCAAAAGTGCAATTAAACTAATTTTTCTGAGTTAAAAGACATGAAATCACAATTTTTTCTTTAAAATAAGTAGCAAAGTGTAACAACATGGGAGATTTATTTTTAATCTTATACACACACACACACACACACATACACACACACACACACACACACACATATATATATATATATATATATATATATATATATATATATGTATATATATATATTATAATACAATTATGTTTTATAATTTCAATGTTAAGTGTTTTTCATGTCTCATTTTCAAGTCTTAATTTCAATGTTCGTGAGAAGAGAAAGGGGTTATCAATTATTTTTTGTAAACATCACTATATTTTTTTAACATGTAGATCTATAAATTTAAGTCTGTATGAACATGAATACACGTAATATTTGTAGCCTATGTGTAATATGACATATTTATTTAGTCATAATGCATATTCATTTAAAAAAAATAATTGAAATACGTCGTAGGACACATACATGTAATTCATCCGGCAATTCTACCCACTGAAAGGAGAATTATGTTTATTCATGTTTACAACAAGTCTTCTTTTAAAATTTTAAACTAAAATAAACATGATATTTAAAAAATCAGGGAAAAAATCATTACCATTCTAAGTTTTATAATACATGTATTGCAACAACATCAATATTTCCTTGATATTCAGTGTCAGAAAATTTAGTAACACAATCGCTGGTATAGCATCATGCCAAGAGTTTAGGAACAAATCATATCTGTTTCCATGATGTAGCTATGCTTCTCTCCATATGCAAATAAACATCTTTATGTTGCCAGCCCCAAGCATGATATAAGGGCTTCCTGTGATGTTTTCTAACCTAGATTCATTTGCAGTGATTTACCAGGTGTTAATTTACAACTTCAACATGCCCTGGACAGGCTAATAGACACATATCAAGATGAGTTTTTTGCATACTCATTTTTATGACCAGTAGTTTATTATTACATTGAGAAAAATGTTCATTGCTGTTACTCTTTAAGATGATTCTACTTTATATATATTTTGTTGAAACACTATACATGTATTATCAACTGGTAATATTTGATAAATGTTGAATTGTTCTTTTAGTGCTGCATCTGTATGGTAGAAATTTAACAAGCAGACTTTTAGCAAAATATTGGACATCGAGCACAGGTGAGATAATATATACCTGAGTTTCTTGAACTGTAATTGATACTATTGTGTAAAGTTAGAAATTTTATATTTTACTCTGTCATGACAGGGTTCATTAATAACTTTCAATATATTGGTTCTAAGATAATCTCCATTGTAAGAACTCTTTAAAAAGTGAGCTTAGCTGTCTCACTTACCAGAAAGTGAGATTAATTTCATGAGTCAACATACATTATGCTCATGTATTACATAGACATTTAAGTTGATTAAAGTTTAATACCACTTTTTACAATAGTTTTCAATTATATGTAACTCTGCCCTGTCTGTGATAATGTCAGTGTTGTCAGTACAATCATCCTCTGTGATAATGTCAGCACTGTACAATGTACTTCTGTAGATGTCAGTATTGTCAGTACTGTTTACCTCTGTTATAATGTCAGCTCTGTATGATGTACTTCTTTTGTTTAGTAAGTACAGTTTGTCTGTGTTATAATGTCAACACTGTACACTGTACTTCTAGTGTTTTGTCAGTACAGTTTACCTTTGTTATAGTGTCAACACTGTACACACTATACTACTTTTGTTTTGTCTGTACAATTTACCTTTGTTATGATGTCAACACTGTACATCTGTTGTTTTGTCAGTACAGTTTACCTTTGTTATAATGTCAACACTGCACACTACTTCTGTTGTTTTGTCAGTACAGTTTACCTTTGTTATAATGTCAACACTGTACACTGTACTTCTGTTGTTTTGTCAGTACAGTTTGCCTCCATTATAATGTCAACACTGTACACTGTACTTCTGTTGTTTTGTCAGTACAGTTTACCTTTGTTATAATGTCAACACTGTACACTGTACTTCTGTTGTCTTGTCAGTACAGTTTACCTTTGTTATAATGTCAACAATGTACACTGTACTTCTGTTGTTTTGTCAGTACAGTTTACCTTTGTTATAATGTCAACACTGCACACTACTTCTGTTGTTTTGTCAGTACAGTTTACCTTTGTTATAATGTCAACAATGTACAACTTCTGTTGTTTTGTCAGTACAGTTTTACCTTTGTTATAATGTCAACACTGTACATCTGTTGTTTTGTCAGTACAGTTTACCTTTGTTATAATGTTAACACTGTACACTGTACATCTGTTGTTTTGTCAGTACAGTTTGCCTCTGTTATAATGTCAACAATGTACACTGTACATCTGTTGTTTTGTCAGTACAGTTTGCCTCTGTTATAATGTCAACACTGTACACTATACATCTGTTGTTTTGTCAGTACAGTTTGCCTCTGTTATAATGTCAACACTGTACATCTGTTGTTTTGTCAGTACAGTTTGCCTCTGTTATAATGTTAACACTGTACACTGTACATCTGTTGTTTTGTCAGTACAGTTTGCCTCTGTTATAATGTCAACACTGTACACTGTACATCTGTTGTTTTGTCAGTACAGTTTGCCTCTGTTATAATGTCAACACTGTACACTGTACATCTGTTGTTTTGTCAGTACAGTTTGCCTCTGTTATAATGTTAACACTGTACACTGTACATCTGTTGTTTTGTCAGTACAGTTTGCCTCTGTTATAATGTCAACACTGTACATCTGTTGTTTTGTCAGTACAGGTTGCCTCTGTTATAATGTCAACACTGTACACTGTACATCTGTTGTTTTGTCAGTACAGTTTGCCTCTGTTATAATTCTAACACTGTACACTGTACTTCTGTTGTTTTGTCAGTATTGTCAGTACATGCTTCCTCTGTCAGCTTTGACAGTATTGCCTGCTGATGTTATTTCAGTATAATAATTAGTCTTCTTCTATTCTGTTACAGATCAACTAAACTTTGATGATTTTATGGACATATGTAAGAAGGAGAAAGCCACAACATTTGATGATCTTATGAATGCATTTCGTAGAATTGATATCAATGGTGATGGCCACATTTCTTTTGATGAACTCTACAAGATTATGAGTGTATGTTTTCATTACTGGAGGTTAAATTTAACTTGTATGCATGTAAACCAACATTTCAAAAATGTTGAAATTTCAGTGATCAAACATATTTATGGGAAGTGGTCAAAAGTTCATAGAACATCCAAGCTTAAAACAGAATTTCTAAACTTAGATCTAGAAAATGCAACATTTCTTTTATATTACATGTATGCATTAATTCTAAAGTATTTACATATTGTGTCAAAATTAAAAAAAAAATGTACAATGAATTTATAATCTCTCCTTTAAAGGTCAAGGTCATACTAGGGCCCTATACAGTGCCTTTCATCAGATAATTTCTAGTTACGCCCAAATGTTTCACACTCAATCATTGATTCTTTGTGGCAAGTTGGAGACAAAAAATGGGATTTACTGTTAATATAATGAAAATAAAATCAACTTTATATCTAAATACATGTTTACAGGTAGCTTAGTGAAAATAGAACCAACTTCAGGGGTTGAAAATTCCCCAAGTTCCATGTCCAGGACTTGGTTAATTCGTGTTCCAACTTGGCATGTAGAAATACCAGAAGACTGGGGACTTGCCTCATCTGCATTCATTTATAATTTTACTGTATAACTTATTAACAAAATTTAGCACAAACTTTGAAATTTCTCATGTGGACGTGCCAGAAATTTTCTTTCCAAGTCCCGGACTTAAGTATCTAAAAAAGAATTTTGAACCCCTGTTACTTTATATCTAAATACATGTTTGTAAAATTGATACACTATATACTGTAGTTGGATAAATGGATAAAAGATGGTTTGCAAAAATGAATTTCACTATACAATGTATATTGTGAGAATACTTTGCTGACTGTTAAGTGGGGGCCTCCGTGGCCTAGTGGTTAGAGCATTGTGCTTTAAATCACAAGGTCTCTCACCTCTGGTTCAAATCCCGCTAAGGTCATTTCGAATTAAGTGGGAAAGTTTGCCAGTTTTCTTGCGGAAGGTCGGTGGTCTTTACCCGGGTAACCGGAGTTTCTCCTCCACCAATAAAAAACTGGACGCCATCATATGACTGAAAAATTGTTGAGTATGGCGTAAAACAAAAAATCAAATCAAATCTGACTGTTAAGTTGATTTTGTGTGAGTTTATCAGTACAGTATACTTCCAGAAGTACAGTGATCTCTTCCTGGGAATTTTGTAACTGTGTTCTCTCCTCTACCATTAAGAACAAGCTGCCACCATGTAATTGTAAAAATTTCCTGAATTTGGCATAAGACACCATTTAAACAGAAAACAAACCCCATTAAAATGGTTTTCCTGTATGCATATGGTAATTGTGTCTGTAAATTGTAAGATAGATTCAGAGACAGTCTCTGTCATTTTTATTGACTAATGCCTATATTATCATGAATCCATTTCAGAAAGGTGACAAGAAGATGAGTCGTAGTGAAGTTAAAGAAATTTTTGATGATGCCGACACAGACAAAAATGGAAAGATTGATTATGAAGAGGTAATGAAAAAATTAATACGTGCAAATTCCAGTTGCCACAGTTAAAATCCTTACATTTCTGCCCTATTAGACTTGTGACTTCACTTTGTAGTTAAATAGTCGTTTTGATGATGTAGGGAGACTTTGTGATGTAACGTGTAATAAAATTGTAAATTTGTTTATTAGGGCATAACACTTACATCTTTTAAAGTGAATACTTCAATGCAACCTTATTTTGTTGATTTATTCAGATAAAAACATCAACATTCTGCTCTGGATAGGGTAATGGTTGCTTGTTATTACATTTGGTTTTATTAACTGTGAAGAAAATAATTTTTCACCAAAAAATACTCTCAGAAATGACTATAGATCTTTTGAGTACATACTCAAAATCTAATACTTGAAATAAGATATTTTTCACTTTCTCATCAGAAAATAAATCACTGGACTTGATATTCATGAGAATTAAAAATATTGTATTTACTTTCTCTACAATATCATTTATCTTAAGTTTTATAGACAATGATATGTTTTATATATGACTGACATAAAATATTTCACAAGTTTTATATGACCTACATGAACTATTTCACACATTTTATATGACCTAAATGAAATATTTCACATGTTTTATATGATGTACATGAACTATTTCACATATATTATAGACCTACATGAACTATTTCACATATATTATATGACCTACATGAACTATTTCATATATTTTATATGACCTACATGAACTATTTCACACATTTGATATGACCTACATAAAATATTTACATGTAACATGTTTTATATGACCTATATGAACTATTTCACATATTTTATATGACCTACATAAAATATTTACATGTTTTATTAGCTCACCTGGCCCTTCAGGCTTTTGCTATAAACAAAGGCTGGCATCCGTCGTTGTCTGTCTGTTAACTTTTGCATTTAAACATCTTCTTCTCAAGAACCAGTGGGCCAATTTTAACCAAACTTGGCATATAGTATCCCCATGTGAAGCCGCATAAAGTTGTGAATGAGAAAGAGATGGGGCCAATGGGGGCCCTAAAAAGGGTCTAAAATGACCAAAACTTGGTACATCTTTAAAAATCTTCTTCTCATGAACCAATGATCAGATGAATTTCAAATTTTGTATGCATGATTTTAAGTCAATATCTACAAAGTTTGCAAACAAAAATGAAATCTGTCCATAAACGAGCCACTAGGGAGCACTTCAGTAACACAGGGTATATTTGTATTACAAATTGTTTAATAACTCAAAACTGATCAAGATATATATGAGAAAGTTTTTAGGAATTATCTGAGGATCATTTTGACAAATTTTCAAGGTCATTGGGTTAAAGGTGAAGGTCACAAACACCTAAGTAAATGGAAAATATATATATATGTATTTTGTTTTGTAAAATTTTCAACATTTTTGACTACTTCTCCAGAACCATTGGAGCAATTTGAACCAAACATGACAGGAAGTATAACCATGTAAAGCCACATAAAGTTTGCAGATGAAAAGGGGCTAGGACCAAACATGGCTGCCATGGCTAAAAATAGAATGAATGAGTCAGCAGATATTTTTGATTTAATATATGTATCTCTAAAATTATTAAAGCTAGAGAGAAAAAAAAATTACCTTAAAATAAGTGGCTTGCAAAAATCTACAATTATTTCATTTTGGTGGAAATTTCCAGGTCGACCCTTATGTGAGTTATTTCCCCTTTTTTGTAAATTTTTCATGTTTTTGACATTATCTTGAAAAGTATAATAGGTAGAGTAAAAGTGAAAGAAGCACAAATGTTCAGTGTGCAAAGATCTACAAAAAAGTCAGTAGGGCCGAAATTGTCAGGTTGCCCCTTATTGCAATGTTGACCAATTTTGCCAGGTGAGCAACTTAAGGCCCCTTGGGCCTCTTGTATGACCTATATGAACTATTTCCCATCTTTTATATGACCTACATTAAGTAATTCACATGGTTTCTATGACCTATATAAACTATTTCACATGTTTGAACTATATGGGTTTTATATATATTTCACATATTGGGTATAACCTATATTCTTTGTTTCACATGTTCAATATGACCTATTTGTGTTATTTCAGATGTTTTACATGATCAACTCTGTTTCAAATATTATGAATGTATATATACATTATTATGATCTGATATCCCACCTTACTCTCACAAACATTAAAGCTTTGCCATTTGTACATTTTCTGATAAGATTTTTGTACATTTAACTGAAATAGCCTATGGATGACGATAGATTTTACTACAAAAAGGTATTATTTACATGTTTTCACCTAGCATGAGATGTGTTTATATAGTGGCATTTTGATGATGATATTGTTTTATTTTTGTTTATGCTATAACTTTGAAGATTACTGAAACATCCAGTAAATTTCAACAGGTTTTATAGTTTAGGAATGTGGTACTGAATACCAGGAAATGTTGGCCTTTTACAACAGGAAACCTATTCACGTAGGTTATTTTTTACCTTTTACAATAGGAAACATATTCATGTAGGTTATTTTTTACAACAGGAAAACCTATTCATGTAGGTTATTTTTGGCCTTTTACAACAGGAAACCTATTCACCTAGGTTATTTTTTACCTTTTTGACAGGAAACATATTCACCTATGTTATTTTTGGCCTTTTATAACAGGAAACCTATTCACCTAAATTTCACATCTATTTCACATAGAACACATTATTACTTTGTATTACAGTGTCTGAAGTGTACCAATTTATTTAGTACTGTCTCATATATCAATCACATTTCACCAAATATTGAGATAAAGTGTCATGATATCCGTAGCATGTGAATTATGATTTTATGATATGAGCTTTCATCATATCAGTTGCTGTTAGGAAATGATCACTTTTGAATTTTCTGCTATGATCATTAATCGTTGGCTGTTTCCAGTTATTGTGTAGCACGTTTATTCACTGTCATTTGTAATAAACTGTCAAACTGCATG
Source organism: Atrina japonica (assembly GCA_030159075.1). Taxonomy (NCBI): domain Eukaryota; kingdom Metazoa; phylum Mollusca; class Bivalvia; order Pterioida; family Pinnidae; genus Atrina; species Atrina japonica. The sequence goes on along the minus strand of BROG01000030.1, from coordinate 469,557 downwards.
TTTAAACATACCAAAGTAAAAAGGTGAGTCCTTGTATAACTGTGAATAAATTAATATGTACACCATCTTGATATCTAGTGTTGTTATAAAAATCGGATATAAACACTTTCTGTGTCTTCCCCTAGCAAGTAGAAGGCTTGGGGTTTAATCCAACAAATGGTAAAACCTAGGACTTTAACACATTCAGTTCATCTCGGCTCCTATATAAAACATTATGCATTTGAACCTGAGACTTGAAATCAGTGTATTAATGGGGGAAAGGGGGAATACATCAACTCACTGCTTTACTACATCCCTTTGTATTCAGGAAAAATAGTTTTTTTCCTACCGTATTTGTTAACAATATAAATTATGAATTTGAATTTAATTAATACACTTACGGGTAGTGAACATTTTACTGATTTAAGCAACATCCCAAAAAGGTCACTTGCATATTCTGGCCCGAAGTCACCAAATTTACTCAATACTCAAGCTCAACTAACTTTTAGCAAACTTTGTCCTGTAATTGGACATGTTTGTATATTGATGGCATACAATTGTAAGTAATGATAAAAAGTATTGCCCATTTGAAGAAAGCTTCAGAAATATTAAAAAAATGTTTGAGTATGTGCTCAAATCTTGAGTACCGTACTCAACATTTTTATTCATTTTTTAAAGGAAAATCATAAGTGTGATGCAAAAATTTATATATAAATGATTAAAAATAATAATATGTTTCCTAATCACTAAAATCCAAAAGTTTTATAAACAATTCTATAGTAAAAATAATGAAATAAAAGTTGAGCTTGAGTATTGAGTAAATTTGGTGACTTCGAGCCCCTATCTTATAACATTGGAGGACCAAAATATTAAAATGGTTTCCTAGATGGCATAGTTAAAAACTCTTGTCACTGTGCTAGGAACAATCATAACACTGTTAGTAAGGTATACACACATATGTAAGTAAGTATACATAATTATACATGAAGAGTTGCCAATCCTGCTACATTATACAAATGATAAGATTTGACAATTTTCTTTTTTAGTTTTCAAAAATGTTTGAATCTACAACAGCGGAATGTAAACAATGGTCTAGAAAAATGATGGAAAAGAAGGAAAAAAGGAAGAAAAAAGAAGAAAAACCAAAGAGAGGTATATATTCTCACTCATATATATAGCATGCTAATATTTACATATTTAAATATATGTATATATTGTATATATATTGTATATATCTATTAATTTTTATTAAGTAATGTAAAAATTCTGTTATTCTGCTAGGTTTATACTTGTATTCTGCTAGGTTTATACTTGTATTCTGTTAGGTTTATACTTGTATTTTGTTATTCTGTTAGGTTTATACTTGTAATCTTCTAGAATTATACTTGTATTCTGCTAGGTTTGTACTTGTATTCTGCTAGGTCTATACTTGTATTTTGTTATTCTGTTAGATTTATACTTGTAATCTTCTAGGTTTATACTTGTATTCTGCTAGGTTTATACTTGTATTCTGCTAGGTCTATACTTGTATTTTGTTATTGTGTTAGGTTTTTACTTGTATTCCATAAATCTGGTAGGTTTGTACTTGTATTTTGATATTCTATTAGGTTTGTACTTGTATTTTGTGATTCTGTTAGGTTTTTATTAGTATTTTATTATTCTCTTTGGTTTGTATTTTTATTTTGTAATTATATTACTAGGTTTTTACTTGTATTCTGTTATTCTGTTAGGTTTGTCCTTGTATTTTGTTATTCTGTTAGGTTTTGACTTTTATTCTGTTAATCTGCTAGGTTTATGCTTTTTTCTGTGATTCTGCTAGGTTTTTATATGCCAGTTTTATTCTTGTATTTTGTTACTTTACTAGATTTGTACTTGTATTTTGCCATTCTGTTAGATTTGTACTTGTATTTTGCCATTCTGTTAGGTTTGTACTTGTATTTTGCTATTCTGTTAGGTTTGTACTTGTATTTTGTCATTCTGTTAGGTTTGTACTTGTATTTTGTCATTCTATTAGGTTTGTACTTGTATTTTGTCATTCTATTAGGTTTGTACTTGTATTTTGTCATTCTATTAGGTTTGTACTTGTATTTTGTCATTCTATTAGGTTTGTATTTGTATTTTGTCATTCTGTTAGGTTGTACTTGTATTTTGCTATTCTATTAGGTTTGTACTTGTATTTTGTCATTCTGTTAGGTTTGTACTTGTATTTTGCCAGGTTATACTTGTATTCTGTTAATCTGCTAGGTTTATACTTGTATTCTGTTAATCTGCTAGGTTTATACTTGTATTTTTAATCTCTCAAGTTTGTATTCGTATATCTTTATGAATTTCACTTTTATTTGGGTATTGTGAGTGTTTTTGAAGCATACTATTTTTATTCAGATATATGATACTTTTTGCATGTTTGAGCTATACATGTACTTGTATTCCGATAAGCTTTGCTGTCTGTATGTGTTCTCTCATATGCCAGGGAAGGTACTTTTGAGATAACTGTACTATCTTTATTTTTCTATTTGATTCCCCTGATGGTTACTACAATTTACATTTTAATGTTATTTTATCCTGAAGTTTCATGTGTATCTGCGTGTATATGACTCTGATAACAGAAGTGGCATTAGCTGCCCCCCCCCCCCTCCCCCAAATAAAATTATTTCTCTTTTTACTACTGAGATTGATATACAATAACAACAACATCAACAGCAAAAAGAGATATACACAGGCAAAAAAATTCTTAAATTCCTTTATATTTTGTGAAAATTGCTTGAGTAACCAGTTTGGCATTTTTTTGCTTGCAATCGATTAGCTCAGCCTTATTATTTGTATTTATACCACACCGGACCTGATCTTATTTTCACAAAATATATAGGAATATAAGATATTTTATGCCTATGTATAGCTCTTATATGTTATTGTATGTCAAGGATAAGTAGTAAAAGTAGAAGTTTTGTCGGTTGACTTTCTTTTTTCTGGTATCTTCACTGATTTATTCTTTTATATAAGTTACCCACTGGTAACACCCTTCAACTTTATGTATATATTAGTGTAACATCTTTCACTACATATATTTGTGACATACCTATAACAGGTGAGGGATCAATCGGATCACAAACTTCTTTGAGATCTACAGCATCACATAAAAGTAAGAAGCACAGTTTGTGGATTTCAGATTTATTTCAGACTGCACATATATTCACTAACTTACTGCACTTCCCAGGTGTGAAGCTTGATGCCCATGTACCAAGTTCATATGATACAAACACTGACTGCATTAAGTCTTCAGATGGGGTCAGAATTGATTTGCCAAGAGAGTAGTGTCACATGTTTAGATATACCAATGTTGCAAGTGTGTAAAACAATGTCAGAAATTTATTATATTAATAAGATAATCTAACAGTGGTAAGGAATGTGATTTACCTGTAATGATACATGTGCCAATGTGTAATTGATGATAGGGCTTGTAAGATAGATCAGATGTATGTTTGTGTATCAGGAATATGTATGGAATACACAATGAATGATTATCAGTAGTGTGTAGTGGGTAGGTGTGTGAGTGTATGTACACTTGTGTGTGTGTGTGGGGGGGGTATATGTGTATGGGTGTGTAACATTTGTGATACATATATGTGAATGTTTATCAAAATAAGTTCATCTGATCCATCTGAGTCTTGATGTAGTTAGAATACATACTAACAGCAGAAATGCACATTTGCCTTTATATCAAGATTGAAAACATGCAAACAAATGGTCAATTCCATTTCATTCTTTGTTTTGCCATTGGCTAAGTGTACATTCAAGTAATGGAGTCAACAATTGAATGTTGTTAATTCTATGCTTACATACAGATAAATATAGTAGACATATTTGAAATGCAATAGATTACCTGTAGTGGCATCTGAAATCATTCACAAAGCTTTGAATTGCATAAAAAGGTTTTATGGCTATAGCATAGTATTTGCCTCATGTATTGTTGCTTATTACTGCTCACAGGAACTTGTGTACTGATATTTGATTCAAGAGTTGTCTTTTTTACCTGTTCATTTGTATATCTAGAGACAGTGTAGAAAAAATGTCACACACAAATCTAGAAAGATAGGAGGTAGGAGGAGGATGGGAGATATATAAATACATTGTATAAGCAGGTGATAAACTTCAGGAACAGGGTAATAAAAACATGATTTGAAAAACAGCAACAACAACTGGGAAATGAAAGGTGGTTTTCAATGTAAATGCAATAAAATCATAAAACACAAGCTCCTGTGTGGCTAGTTTGATGACACATGTAACTTTAGTATGCAATATATATCAGTTGTATATTTGCGGTTTACCGTATTTGTGCCTGATGTGTTTCAGACAAAAGGAAACTACATGAAAACATTAGTAGTTACATGTATTAGGTTTGTTACTGATCGTCCATGGGAATTTTTAGGGTTGATCATATCCATGGAAGACGTTCCATTAACCCGACATTCTTGTGGACGGTCAGTAATAAACGTAATAACCGTTTTGTTTTATCAAGGGCTATATTTTCAATTAGGAAATGTCTTCAATTGCTACTGTACACAGTATGGTGTTTGTATCATCCTCCATTGATGTCTATTTCTTGCTACTTACTGACTGTCCATAGAGCCATGGATGGCAGTCAAGTGACTCTATATTGCATGAAATGGTGACATTTCAGTCTGAGGCAAAACAATTTAAAATGTATTTTCAACAGAAGAAATACAGTAATAAATATATGAATTAAATAAAAAAAAATTGCAGAAAAACAAGGCCATTCATTTTCCAGTTCTTTGCTTTAGTTTCTGTACCAGTCATAGGCTATTAGAAGGTTGCTATTTGGATCTTTCAATCTGAGGAAAATTTACAGTTATCGAGCCTGAAGATGAGGTGAATATAGTCAAACTAGCATTAAAGACCACCTTTGTATAAAGGACACCTGTCTATAGAGGCCATTTAAACATAACCTTATTTAACTTTTTATAATGAATACATCTCTTTATAAAGGCCACCTGCCTAAAACAGTCACTTTTGCCTGTTCCCTTAAGTGACTTTTATAAACAAGTTTGACTGTATTTTTAAGGGTTAATAAATCCTGACTTCAACCTATGTAAAAGTCTGTAATTGTTTTATTGCATGGAATTTTATTTTACTTGATTATTTAGAAATAGACTGCGATTGACTATCAAGAGTATGCACAAGGTCAATTAACATGAGACAACTTTGCTGATTCCATTCAAAATGACATGACCAGTTAAAGAATGGGGATGCCATGTTTTATTCATTGGTCCTCTTGTCCGGTCTGATTTTAACTACTAGTCAGTGAATATTAAATTCTGCAGACCTGTCTCGGCTTTTAAAGACCAAACTTTGCATCTATTGCCTGTTCTCATGACTTTTCAGCAGGTTTTTGGCCAATCAGAAAAAGGATGATTTATTGTCATTTAACAATATTATTTTGTTTTCTCCCAGTTTACATATTTCACATCCAAATGTGTCTGCTTATTTGCTTACTGTACAATGTAAATATAGATTTCTTTTTTCAAAGTTATATACCATGTTTTGGGGAAACTAATGTTATCTGAACAAAAAAAAGTATTTCAATTTCTTTCTAGGGAAATTTATAGTAAGAAATAATTTTAAAGATGTCACAGTATTATACCATAGGTACCTAAGTGTTTGCCACCACATTAATTTTTTTTAAATTATTTTATAATATATAGTCCATTTTCTCTTCATAGAAAGTGGGGTGTAGTCATTTTTTGCCAAAAAACTACATAAGTTATACAGTCCCATGCCAAAAGTGAGTCAACTAAAATTTTCCAATTCAAGGTTAAAAATAATAATTGGCCTGAATTATTTACTCATTGAAAACGTGTAAACTTTTGCACATTTGTGTTGAAGTGTATGGATTATCTTTTAAATTGGTTTGGAGTGTGTCAGTTTCTATTCATGAACACTGAATGTTTTTGTAAGTGACAAGAGACTTATACAGCCTCATTTCCTTCTTTGTTCGTAAGGAGTTTGAAACTAATATCAGAGATGATGATAATTATACTTTTTTATAAATGTTAATGTTGACAAGAATTGATGCAGACATTATTTTGTGGTAGGTATTTGAAAAAAGTTGATTTAACATTAAAAGCTATGGGAAAATGGCGATAGTTGACTCACTTTTGGCAGGGTGCTGTATATTTACAATGCTCATTATTGTTCCTTTAAAGATTATACATAATTAAAAATTAATTTAATTGCATCAAACTATTCAGGGGAAAAAGTTTCCCATTACTAATAATGTAAGAATTCTTTCAGATTACAAGATTACAAGTGTAATTCCAATACATCGAACAGCTATAATACTGTAAATATACATCTAAACAGTTTTCAAACCACATGGTTACCTAAAAATAGTCAATGTGCCTGCTACTTATATGCAATAACCCGTGTATGAAATTATATAAATCCCTTGATCATGTTGATTCAATACCATTTTGTCATAATATCCAAAGGATGCAATTAAATTTATATACAGGATAAAAAAACATTTGAAAATAGTGGGACATGATTCATTTCACATGTTTTTCACCAGAAAAATACATGTATGAATAGGCCTAACTTGTCACACACTTAATTCATGCAGATTGGTCAATAAGGGATCGTCTCACAGTTGCAAGTTAACATTTTTGTTTGTTTTTATGTCGTTTTACATCCAGCGTGCTAAGAACACTATAAATAAGATAAAATTATTTTAGTAACACAGTTTTGTGCATTATATTATCAAAAATGATGCAGACGTTATAATTCTGATTTTTTTTTCAGTTAATAAAAAATAATTACGATACAATCCCATGTCAGTATATACCTTCATATATCCCAGATATTCTGATTTGCATACAACCTACTTGATTTGCATCAATCAAAAAAGAATTATGGGTGCTTTTTTATCAACTGCGCATTTGCCCACACAAACTTTTACAATATTTTGTATTGCAGTAAATTGGAAAGTTTTTTGTTAGCAAACTAAAAATTTGCATGTTCTCAATTCAGTTATATATTGTATGTAAATTTGAAAACATTGCTGCAAAATTTAAATTTGATGATTAAGTGTAATTTAGCTTTTAATGGAGAGCAAACGAACTATACATGTAGTTGGTATACGCCTGCAATACATGATCTGCATGAATATGATTAAAAGATGGCTGTAAAGAGGACATGGCTGTAGTCTACGAGTTTCATTTTTAAAGTGAGAAATCCACTACAACAGAAGATACTTCTTTTTTTCCAGTATGCTTTAATGCCAGGTTACCAGTAAGGCATCTTAGCCTGTTTTTAAGGTCTTACAGAAATACTGTTTTTAGATTTGCTCCTTGTGATCATGTGGTCTTACATGTTATTTTAGGTGAAAATCCTCTTGGTTCTACAACTTCATTTTCATCTCAAAAGAAAGAGAATACCAGTAAGACAATGCAAAATTTGCTTTGAGCCGTTTGCTTTGCTGTTATTTTGTATTATAAATATCAATCAAAAAGCCTTTGCCATAAGTGTGTGAATTATTCGCCTTAATCCTGTATTCCATGAATTATTCGCCTTTATCCTGTATTTCATCAATTATTCACCTTAATCCTATATTCCATAGACATATGTATATGCTCCTGTTTTGCATGATTGGTACTATTCCCCAAATTTTGTAATTTTCCCACTTCTTAAGAAAACTATGTTGTGTACATTTGCTTTGCTTTTGCTTCTCTGTCATATACTGTAGTGGCTAAGAATCTAGCGACAGTCATACCCCACTGATTGGCATGGCTTTATATATTTTATTGGTAGACAATATCCTACTTAAGATAAGTAAAAAATGAAAAATGCAGTTATTTAACTGATGAAGATGAAAATCCTCAAAATCAAAACACCAGTTTATGCAATGTTAATGAAGAAAAAAAGAAGACATTTGAATGTTTAGTTTGACCAAACTTTGTTGAAAATCTTTTCAGCAATGCATTTTTTATATTCTGGATCTACATGTATATAATACATATTTTGCCAGGGCCTCTATGGCTGAGTGATGAGCATCCTGCTTTAAACTATGAAGTCTCTCACATCTAGACAGTGCAGGGCTGGGACCTAAACTAATTGTGTGAGAAAGTTTGCCATTTTACTTGCAAAAGGATGGCGGCCTCTTCCCAGTTCGCTGCTGCACCTTTAAAAACTGGCTGCCACCATATAACTGAAAATATGTTGAGTGTTGCATAAAACAACATTCAGACAAACTAAACACATTATAAATGTCTAGTTTTCGGATGGAATCCATTGCTGACATTTTACTTCTAGTTTACAGAGTTAATTAGCGTCCAGGGTGCTACAAAAAATAGGAAAAGGGGTGGGCACTTATTGGGAACAATTGATAGTCAAATTGACATAAAACAATTAATTTTTTACAAGGCATGGTGGTAAAGTTGTTGTAGTTATTACCGAGGAAACCTATCAACATTCCTCTGTTGCTGGGGGTGGTGGCTTGAGATAAAACATTACTTACGTTTTTTCTGGTCCACATCTCCTTGATTAAGCAGTAAGAATAGATACTCATCATGGGTAAAAAAAAAAAAGGTGAGAAAATCTGAGGCTCAAGGTTGAGTTCAAGGATAAAAAAATTGAATGAGCTATTCAAGGCTCAAGGTTAAGGTCAAGGATCACAAGATACATGTAGAGGAACTTGATATAAGATACAGCTGGTGTGGTATAAAGATCCATATTATGGTGGCTGTGTTATTACATTGTATACTAATTTGCTCACAGCTTGAGAACTTTTTTTATATTGATTTTTTCATCATCAGTATTTTTAATCCAAATTATGACTGGGGTGGCTTTTTGTATCATATGCTGCAAATTTTAGATCATTAACTGGTTTATACTTTGAATCAAAACCACAATTTGCATATAAGATAATTTATATTCTTAATATTGATAAGATCCTTGTTGGTTCATTTAAATCAAACTAGATAAAGTGGCCACATTTGTCCTAGGTCTAATTTGCATCCTTTTTTGTCCAAAATTATTTCAAAATTTGAATAAACTCTGATGTAATATTCGTATGAATGTAGGAAACAACACAAGGTACATGTCTGATAAACATTTCTGGTACGATTTTGCCAAACTTTTGGGGCATTTCTGGTATAATTTTGCCAAACTTTTGGGGCATTTCTGGTATAATTTTGCCAAACTTTTGGGGCATTTCTGGTATGATTTTGCCAAACTTTTGGGGCATTTCTGGTATGATTTTGCCAAACTTTTGGGGGCATTAAACACAAGCTTATTTTGTAAACATATAATTTTGTTCCCACTAAGTTGTGGATAATGTTAATATTTCTATTCAATTTAAAATGCAGGCTTCATAAAATTCTACATAAATTAGTGATTTTAGCTTGAACTCATCTCTGATATCACAATGCAACTCTTTAACAAAGGCTATTTCCTTCCTGTAATAAGATCTTATACAAATCATTTATGGTTATACAATTAATGATTTGAAATAGTTTGGTGTAATATAAAATGAAAATAAGACAATGTGTATTGCAGCAAAATAATTTTTTGTTTATATTAACAATTTACATTTCCAACCTTAACCTTTTTATCTTTTTTTGTATCCCATTGCACAATTAAATATTTTCAATTTTGTTTTTATTCCCATTAACTTTTTTTTTACATTATTTAGCTTAACATGAGAATTTTTAATATTGTTTTCCTTATATTTACATATATACTAACATGATTTGTCATTCTTACTTAAACTACAGGTGAGCGACCTTTATCAGCATCAGTAAGGTCAACAACATCATCCAAAAGTAAGAACTGATTGTTTTGATTGAAGTTTGTCTTTTAAATGTTCTGGGCTTGAACTTTAGTGGTGATGTGCACACTTAATATTATTTCTGCTTTGTTAGACATAGATCTGTAATACAAAAGTAATGATTAGATCTTGCTCTAACTGTAACATATTTATAATCTGTGTTATTGTCTAGCAACATGTTATTTTCAAACTGTCTTCTATTTAATGCTATTTATATTGTCACATTTTTATGTCTGTTGGACTGTGTTGTGATGTAAGCTTAGCGTATTGTAGTGATTATTTGTGTTTTGTCTGTGTTATTGATATTAATGTCACATTTTTTGTTAATATTTTTAATCAGCATAAATTCTCTAAAATGTATCTATATATAATAAAATTCAACATCTCTCTCTCTCTCTCTCTCTCTCTCTCTCTCTCTCTCTGTAACAGGTTAACATTATTAAAATTTTAGTTTTCAGTTAAGTTTTAGCCTACTATATCATTTTCTTTCAACTTTTTATTGAAATGATTTGAAGAATTATCAGATGAGCCTGTAGGTGCTAAGGACGATGATAAGACTAAGGATAAAGAAGAGGACAAAAAGGTCCTCACAGCCTCTAGAGTTTCATTGGCATCTAATAAAAGTGCCTCAATCAGATCAAAATCAGACAATGTAGATGAGGAATCATCCACTATCAGGGCATCAAGAGCCTCTCTGAAAAGTAACAAAAGTGTAAGGTCAGAAAAAGCTGCCAAGGAAGTGGAAATGACAGCATCTAGAGCCTCATTGAGAAGCAATAAAAGTCACCGTGGCAAAACTTTGTCTGAAGAAGTTCCCAAGGATGCTGATGAGAGTCCAACTGCATCATCTGTAAAAGAAGCAAAGGCTGCCAAGAGTGATGATTCAGAAGATGATTTAATCATTAGTTCATCTAGAAATATCTCAAACACTCGTAGATTGTCTCACAGTAGCCAGAAAGATGTGGAACCAACAACACCAAAGAAACGGATCAGTAAGATTCAATGTCACTATACTCACAAACAGTTTCCACACACATGTCTCAGTAAACACAACAGTTAAAGAAAAATGTCTTTATTTTCATATTACAGTTGCTTTATATCTATCAACAATAGAATGAATCACATCTTTACTCTATCAGTACATGTCTATATATGCACTAAACTTAAGAATAGATAAAGGTCATTATTTTCTGTTTAGGGTATTTCTTTTGTTTATACCAGCCTTTTTCAATAGTTTTCATAGGGTCAATATTTGACCCCATTCCTAATGCAAAATACATATGTCTTTCTTAGTTTGATGGCCCCTCCTAAATTAATGCATGGCGAAATGCATTTATAAAAGAGATTCCATGACATTTAGATGTACATGTATGCAAAGTATTTTTCTTAATTTTACACAGAGTCACATTAAAATTCCTAATTGTCGCCATTGTCATATTCCCAAAATTGGCAGAAAAAGGCCTGTTATATACATTGTATATGCAAGTGTAAAAATAGGATACACACTAGAGCATTTGTCTGTATACAGACATATACAGAAATTATTGACCATTTCGGTGTCACATATCAGCAACATATTCCGAAATGCCTTTATATAAATAAGTTGTCATTTTTTATGTTTTTACTGTCAAGAATTTTTCATTTATATGGAATCGTCACAACCAGTTAGATCAATGTAGTTTCTATAACATATATAAATATAGTTTCTGTTATACTTGAGAACTTTATATTTTATAAGTACTGTATACCATTTTCTTATTTTTCATTATATGATACCTCAAAATGAATACTATACACACTTATATTATTTCTTGTACTTTGTAAATACTGATTATTTTATTAGTTTGAAATGTGTTTTTAAACACAGGTGATGGTGGTATGTTTGGTTCAATTGCATCCGTTAAATCAGGTAGCTTGTGTTTATTTTTGTTCACAGCTCATGTGATTGCTGGCTTTTGTTGCACTTCGTAAGTTTCATGTGTTAAGCAGTGATGTAAGAGCTGCAGATCACACATTTTGCCATTGTATATCCATTATTTTGAGTAACAATGTACTTAAGTACTTATATGAAAAATATTGAGTGCATTCAACTCATTTCAAAGCTACATTCCACACATTTTGTGTTTTAAAGCTCTTCATTGGTGATTTTTTACATATTTTAACCAATTACAAATCATGTATTAAATGCTTCATTGGTGACTTTAGCATAATTTGACCAATCTCATATCATATGTTTTAAATATTTCAGTAGTACCGGTAATTTTAGCAATTTTTGACTTGTCTCATTTTTAATCTGTTTTTGTCCATAGCAAACATCATTTTTAAAACTCCTGTAATACCTTTCATACCTGGATGTATCTAATAAGGACAGCTTCTTTTACTAGCTGTTAATTGCAGGTTTCACCTGTAAAAAGGTAATGAAACTGAGATTATTACAACATAACAGTTTTGATTGACTAATCGTCAATTTTCAATCCATGCAAATATCTCCCCGAATGCAATTCACACAGAATATCAAGGAATTGCATTTAAAGTACCTCTTGTATGGATCAGACAGTACATAGGTGCTGAATGAATTAAAAAAGCAAACAAAACTTTATTAAATTGTCTTAATATTGTCTGCTTTCAAAATAAAAATGCAACAAAAAAAATTGAAATCATCTCCTAACCACAACTTAATTTAATGGAGCCAAATTTTGTTGGGAAAGTCATAAGGTCATCCTGTTCATACACCCAAAATGATAACGACAATGGCTAGAATTGTCAAAAACAAAAAATTGACAAAAATAATTCTACTAAGCCTCTAAGTGAATTATAGTAATAACTTCAAATTTTAGAAGAACCAATGAAAATCTTTAAAAGTTAGTTTATGCATACATCCCAAATGTAACAAACAAATACCATATTTATACCAATGAATACCTTTAGGGACTAACATTCCCAGATGATGAGGTGGGTAGGTAGAAATAGGTAGTAAAGAGGGATGGGTAATAGGGAATGATAGTCAGGACATCTATTGGAGTGAGGTAAAGATCAACCTGATTCATTTTTGACTTTCTGACACTCCAAATATTTGATTAATTTTGATTTCTTCATTCAGTGTTAAGGCCTGCATGATGTCTGATGTAATGAACTTAACAGTATACAGTGTTCTTGGCTATTATGCAGTCAATGTCATCTTTATCTTTAAAAGTGTCCAGTATTACCAGGCCTGTTTATAGTATCTTTAAAAGTGTCCAGTATTACCAGGCCTGTTTATAGTATCTTTAAAAGTGTCCAGTATTACCAGGCCTGTTTATAGTATCTTTAAAAGTGTCCAGTATTGTTTATAGTATCTTTAAAAGTGTCCAGTATTACCAGGCCTGTTTATAGTATATTTAAAAGTGTCCAGTATTACCAGGCCTGTTTATAGTATCTTTAAAAATGTCCACTGGTTTGATCTACCTCATTTTAGTCTTATTTATTTTGAAAAAAAAATTTTTTATGAATTTTTAGCATTCAGTGTTACCAGAGCATTCCAAATAATTACAAAATTAGAACTTCCCCTTCAATACTGAAGTTATTCAGAGTGACATTAGAAAAACTTAAAGGTAATGGAAGCTATGTTAGACTGGTAATTTATACAAACTTGGGAGGGGAGTCAATAAAGACATGATATTAAATGGCATAAATATGGTATATATAAGCTTGCAGAATATTGGTGTGGTTCCCTAGCTGAACACCTGTCAAAAATGAAGTCATATTCATTTGCTGTATCTCTTATTATTTCCAACAATGTTTTGTTTCAAATGTAATATCAATTGCTTGCTAAATTCTGCCACATATGTTTATGTTTATATCTATGCAAAATACAGATATGAGAGATAAACACCTTCTATCATCTATGAGATTAACTTATAGGTCTACCAAGATGAATTGGCACATCTGGGATCTGTCAAAAACCAAAATAGGGGTGTACAGGTGAAACAATTTGCCTTACCATGCATTACTGTATATCATTCTTAGGAGCTGAAAACTAATGTGACACACCTATTACAGACCATTTTAGACTCATTGTGTTTGTAAACATTTGCCAGTTTATTGTGGTAGACCAACATGTGTGTGTGAACTATAATTGCCCTGAGTATTTAAGTACACTTAGAGTATACCCTTTATGCTGTCCTATTGCTTGGCAAAAAATATATATAAAATGATGATAAAAAACAAATATAAATATTTTGTAAGTGTGATTTTATTGCTTTGGTTGATGGAATAGCTTGTAAGCTAGCATATACTCATGTTTGTATATTTTTGATTATCATATTAAGATATTTTTCCTGTTAGTTTCAAAGCCAGTTACAAAGTGCTTAATATCAAGTCAAGCCAATTTTGTAAAAAGATCTTGAAAATTTGTCAGTTTTTGCACTTTAATTAAGTCTTTTCTTGTATTGATTGATTATTTTGAATTTATGGCCAGATTGCAAAGCAAATATCAATCAGTAAATTGGCGGTGGAAGTCTGCCTGAGCCTACAATTTGATTTAGCTTTTGAGCTTAGCTCTGTTTTAACTTCATATAATGAAACATGATAACATTGGTTGAAGGTGATCTTCATTTTTTAACATGACCTTGACTGTTGTCTTTGAGCTTTGAAATATGATGCTTCACAATTTGACCACACCATCTGTATTGGTTTCTTCTTTTAAAATAACCATTAAATGAATGATGTTCTCTAAATCCTGATTGTTTTATCAAAACACTACCAGTGTATATATATACTGTAATAGTGCTACTGTTTGGCCCATGTACACAGTGTTGTGTTGGTCATCCATTGCTGCTAGCTTTGTAGCTTTTTACTTTAAGATGTGAAAGGATTTACTGTTTACAGCTGTTGGTCTGTACATGATATATACACACATAAAGAATAACAACATAAAACACATATATAATACACATACTCACAAGCACACATTATTTCCATGTACATCACTCACAAACATACACACATAATACACATGCACATTCTCACAAACACACACATTATACCCAGTCACATCACTCAAACACACACACACACACACACACACACACACACACACAAACTATATGCATGCATATTCTTACACACACACACACACACACACACACACACACACATTATACGCATTCACATTCCTACATACACACACATTATACAAATTTGCATCACTCACAAACACAGACACACACATTGTATGCATGCACATTCTTACATACACAAACATTATACTAATGCACATCACTCACAAACACACACAGTGACACACACACACACACACACACATTATATGCATTCACATTCCTACATACACACACATTATACAAATGCGCATCACTCACAAACACACACACATTGTATGCATGCACATTCTTACATACACAAACATTATACTAATGCACATCACTCACAAACACACACAGTGACACACACACACACACACACACATTATACGCATTCACATTCCTACATACACACACAGTGACACACACACACACACACACAGTGATGCACATGCATACACACACAGTGACACACACACAGTGACACACACACACACAAACAGTGACACACACACACACACACACAGAGGCATGCTCACACAGTGACACACAAACACACATACACAAAATATGCTATTATAGAAACCAGAAGATTCCAAGCCACAGTATATATACAACATAAACACAGCTAATATAGAGCTTTCCTTCACTGTTATATACTAACAGTTACATTCATCTGTCACAGCATCATACATGTATCACCTGTACCTTACAATTGCTATACCTGCAGCATATGACTTTTGTTTGAATTTTCATCTGTTTGTATTGTAATGAAATACATAAAGGTACCAGAGAATTAGGTGAAAGATTTATTATTATCATTCTGTGTGAAAGTTGCACTAAATATTTAGACTCTGTGAAAATTGTTGAGAATGGATTTGTTGGTTTTTTTTCACTGTATATTGTATACTGATGCATTTTCACTTGCCATGTTTCATTTTCGTTTTTACAGTTCTGTAATCACAGTATAGTGTGTATTGATGGTTTACATCCATCTCCTTGAAACATACATTAAGAAATATGTAAACTTTATTGCTTTTTTTTAACAATTGAACATATGTGATATTTTATTATATTCATAATAATTATAAATTCTGTATTATTTACTTGTAGCATTTTCTTAGTAAACAATCTATATTCAACAAAATCATGATAATTGATATAATAGAATATTCTGTTGACTTATCACCATACATTTAGTATTTATCACTATACATTTAGTATTTATCACCATACATTTCGTATTTATCATCTTACATTTGCAGATGTTTTTTTTCAGATATTGGTAAATAAATGTTCATAGAAATAACATTTAAACATGAATTTCAATATTTTTTATCTATTTCTGTAATATAAAAATATTCTTGCCTTGTTGTATGCATGCACAAAGATATTGAATGTTTAAATATCCAATTGAATTAACTATTCATGTATTTACTTGTTGTTGTAAATATGTATAACAAATTTTAAAAGAGGCAATGAACTATAGATCAGTGAGCCTAGTCAGTTTCTTAAATAGATATTCACTTTTCCTTCCATAAAAAATGAAAAATTATTTTATGTAAAGTTTATGTAAATACAATTTATTTCCATTCTCATGAATAATTATTTAAAAGTCAGTTTATAAAGCTGAATAATAGTTTTGTTCGATAAAAAGGATGTGTGTCAGGAATAAGATGCATAAAAGAGCATTTTTTTATGAGATTTAAATGGAATATATGAAATGATCAATGTACCATATCACAGATACATATTATTCGGTTGCAGTATACTTTTCATACTTTTATTCTACTGTTTTCAGTGGGAAGTCGATCCCTCCTCAGCAGTATACTTTTCATACTTTTATTCTTCTGTTTTCAGTGGGAAGTCGATCCCTCCTCAGCGTCGGTAGTTATTATTTTTTATTAATATACATTGCTTGATGTGATTATGGCTAAAGCTTTAAAATTTTGTTTGAGTGTTACCTAGCAACTGATGATTTGTGATTTTCTGTTAGATTCTGTTTTTGAAGGACTCAGTCTTTTGTTATTGGTATTCCAATCATATCAATATATTAAATAAAATGGAATGATTCAAATTCTATTTGAAAAAGGAATTATTTAGGCAAACTGTAAAATGAAAATAATTTTAAATATGATGCCAAAAATGTAGTGTATTTTTCTGTAAAATTTGAACGTGATAGAATCAGTACTGTGCTAGTTGAACATGTTGAATGATAATGATGATGGCGATGATTATGATGAGATAATAATTATCAGTATTACTGACATCATCACCACCACTATTCATCATCATGAGAAATATCTATCAAGAACACAAGATATCAAGTCCTTCAAAGCAGAGCAAGTATCACTAATACCAAATGACTTGTTTGTTTTATAAGTACCATATAAATCTGTTTGTGACTTTATGTCTGTTTTTAAGTTAATATATTTTATTTAAAATAGCACCTCTTATTTGTAATTCTTTTTAAAGCACATTACACCTATGCCCTGGGTATCTTTTTTGTGGAAAACTTTTTTAAGAGTCAGGTATATCCGGTATTTGACATCTTATTGAAAACTGTTACGGAGAGTCTGCTGTATAGTTGTTATAGTATATTTATATGTTGGCTTTCAAGAGTCTGGGATCCCAGAGAGTCAATATTTGTTACATGATAATTGTGTCTGGTGAGGATATTGTATGTCAACATGTCACATGATAGTTTGATCTTGTATAGACATTGTGTACCATTGTGTCACATGGTAATTGCATCTGATGAGGATATTGTATGTCAACATGTCACATGATAGTGAAACCTTGTGTGGAAATTGTGTGCCAATTTGTCACATGATAATTGTGTCTGACAAGGATATTGTATGTCAACATGTCACATGATAGTGAAACCTTGTATGGACATTGTGACAATTTGTCACATGATAATTGTATTTGATGAAGATATTGTATGCCAAAATATCAAATGCTGTCACATGATAATTATGTCTGATGAGGATATTGTATGTCAACATGTCACATGATAGTTTGATGTTGTGTAGACATTGTATGCCAATATGTTACATGCTAGTGTAACCTTGTGTGGACATTGTGTGCCATGTCAATGTGTCACATGATAATTGTGTCTGGTGGATTCATAATAGCTTGGTCTTGTCATGACATTCTCATGATTGTGTGTCATGTTTGCATGCAATCATTTTTGTTGTGTTATTGATGTTGCTTCATGATATTGAACAATAAGTTGCTGCATGAACATTTTGTAAGGTAAACAGTGTCAAATGACATTAGAAATTTAGAATAGTGTATTGTAAGAAATGTTGCATGAAGGTCTTTTTCCTACTTTAGTAAAGTGTGTTATAAGAAATGTTGCATGAAGGTCTTTTGTCACATTTTGTATAGTGCATTGTAAGAAATTTGCATGAAGATATTGTATGCCAACTTTTGTAAATGCATTGTAAGAAATGTTGCATTAAGGTCTTTTTCCTACTTTTGTATAGTGCATTGTAAAAAATGTTGCATGAAGGTTTTATTCCTACTTTTGTGTAGTGCATTGTAAGAAATGTTGCATGAAGGTCTATTCCTACTTTTGTATAGACATTGTGTGAAATGTTGCAATGTGTCTTTTTCCTACTTTTGTATAGTGGTGTAAGATGTTGCATGAAGGTCTTTTTCCTACTTTTGTATAGTGCATTCTCATGAAATGTTGCATGTCAGGTCTTACATTCCTACTTTAGTATTGTGTGTTATTGAAATATTGCTTCTTATAATACTTTAGTAAAATGTTATAAGAAATGTTGCATGAAGGTCTTTTTCCTACTTTTGTATAACAGTGTAAAAATGACATTAAGGTCTTATTCCTACTTTTGTAATAGTGTATTGTAAGAAATGTTGCATGAAGGTCTTTTTCCTACTTTAGTAAAGTGTGTTATAAGAAATGTTGCATGAAGGTCTTTTTCCTACTTTAGTATAGTGCATTGTAAGAAATGTTGCATGAAGGTCTTATTCCTACTTTTGTATAGTGCATTGTAAGAAATGTTGCATGAAGGTCTTTTTCCTACTTTTGTATAGTGCATTGTAAGAAATGTTGCATGAAGGTCTTTTTCCTACTTTTGTATAGTGTGTTGTAAGAAATGTTGCATGAAGGTCTTATTCCTACTTTAGTATAGTGTGTTGTAAGAAATATTGCACGAAGGTCTTATTCCTACTTTAGTATAGTGTATTGTAAGAAACACTATATGAAGGTCTTATTCCTACAACATACAACTTGCAGTTTACTGTGGAATCTCATCTTGTGGAAATCTGATGAGTCAAAATTCCAATCATGTCAGCGTTGAATGGCTAATACTGATAATTATCCCATTTACCCCGAAAGACATATTTGGACTTAGTCATTAATTTACAGAAGAGTTCATTGTTTTCAGGGGTCAATGAGTTAAGATTTTGGTTATCTTTAACTTTGAATATCTTGAAGTATTCAGGGTAGTTTTGAGGTAGCAAGATTTCACTGTATTTGATGTACTTACCTGTATGAAAAGATAAAGGCTCTAACCTAGTATTTTGTCATGTTTTATTTATTTTCGTAAAAATCCAAGTACACAAAAAATGATACCCAACTGTTTTGTGTTCCTATAACTTGTAAATAGTGTTTGTGTCGAGTTTATTGACATCTAATCCTTACGTTGCTTTTAACATATTTTACTTTTAACATTCTTTTGTCTAATATTTCCTTCTCTTTCTGCTGTTAACAATTGCTTCAGGTGAAAAAGACTATGTAACACCTGTGCCAACTCAAAGAAAATCCCTTTTACATTCCAGTAGAGTAGACACTGATGAAGGTAATTTCTGTGCACTTTACTAACATTTTTTTAGCTCAGATTTTTCAAAATCACAAGAACAACAACTTTTTATTTGCTATTGTCTACTATACAAATTTTGCTATTTTATTTTTAAAACATGTTACTGTAAGAACTAATTACAAATGTTTAATCCAATTGTGGGGAAATTTTGCTTTCCAGTTTTCCATAATTTTTACTCTACTCTTGGATTCTTTTTTCCCTTGTAAAAAAATGACAAGTTAAGGTCCTAGTGTTGGATTATAGACAAAATATATGCATGGTCTCCCTGAGGCCGATATTCCCAATGCAAAATACATGTGTTGAAAATTTGATGAAAAAATTCCAATTTGGTATATAGACCGTATCCATAATGAAAAATTAATTAATGCTAGGGGAATTGCATGTTAAAAGAAAGTGCATCACATTTAGATTGATGTGTGTGCAAACTATTTTACCCAATTCGACACAAACTTAAAATAAAATTCCCAATTATGTCACCAATGGCATTTTCCCAAAATGGGAAGAAAAAGACTTGATATGAACAAATATAGTACAAGAACATTTTTAATCTATGATCTGATTTATTTACAAATGGTAAAATGTGGGTAAATTTGTCTGAAGGTATTTGTTAAGTATAGATATTTTGAGGTAAGAGCTTTGACTTTGCTTGGCCTAATATTTTAGCCTGGTGCTTGATTTTGTTGTGATAAAATATTCTTGTTCCTTTTTAGTTTAACGTTAACCTGCCTTGTAAAAACCTGCATTGGTATGCAACCTTTCCCCCACTGTTAAGAAACACACTATTAATATAATAATTAAATTAAAAAAGTAATTTTTTGGTGTTTTAAAATATTTTTGATTGCTCATAGTGGCCTCAAATAGTATTACCTGTACTAATCTGTAGTGTTTTCAAACAGCTGAATTCAACAGCTGTATTTCGAGGTATTCTCAAACAGTTTAACTGTTCTGTAGTGTTCTCAAACAGTTTAGCTGTTCTGTAGTGTTCTCAAACAGTTTAGCTGTTCTGTAGTGTTCTCAAACAGTTTAGCTGTTCTGTAGTGTTCTCAAACAGTTTAGCTGTTCTTTAGTATTCTCAAACAGTTTAACTCTTCTTTTTGTTCTCAAACCATCTAGCTATTCTGTAGTGTTCTCAAACAGTTTTAACTTTTCTTTAGCTGTTTCTTAGTGTTCTCAATCAGTTTAATTGTTCTGTAGTGTTCTCAAACAGTTAACCTGTTCTTTGATGTTCTGAAACAGTTTAGCTCTCCCTTTGTGTTCTCAAACCGTTAAAGCTATAGTAGTGTTCTCGAGCCATCCTGGCTCAGTCGGTAGCGTGCTGTTCTGTAGTGTTCTCAAACAGTTTGACTGTTCTGTAGTGTTCTCAAACAGTTTTAACTGTTCTTTAGTGTTTTCAGACAGTTTAACTGTTCTGTAGTGTTCTCAAACAGTTTAACTGTTCTGTAGTGTTCTCAAGCAGTTTTAACTCTTCTTTAGTTCAAACACTTGAGCTATTTTGTAGTGTTCTCAAACAGTTTAGCTGTTCTGTAGTGTTCTCAAACATTTTAGCTGTTCTGTAGTGTTCTAAAACAGTTTAAACTGTTCTTTAGTGTTTTCAAACAGTTAAGTTTTTCTGTAGTGTTCTCAAACAGTTTAGCTGTTCTGTAGTGTTCTCAAACAGTTTAACTGTTCTGTAGTGTTCTCAAACAGTTTAGCTGTTCTGTAGTGTTCTAAAACAGTTTAAACTGTTCTTTAGTGTTTTCAAACAGTAAAGTTTTTCTGTAGTGTTCTTAAACAGATTAACTGTTCTGTAGTGTTCTCAAACAGTTTAGCTGTTCTGTAGTGTTCTCAAACAGTTTAGCTGTTCTGTAGTGTTCCAAAAAAGTTTAAACTGTTCTTTAGTGTTCTAAAACAGTTTAGCTGTTCTGTAGTGTTCTAAAATAGTTTAAACTGTTCTTTAGTGTTTTCAAACAGTTAAGTTTTTCTGTAGTGTTTTCAAACAGTTTAACTGTTCTGTAGTGTTCTCAAACAGTTTAACTGTTCTGTAGTGTTCTCAAACAGTTTAGCTGTTCTGTAGTGTTCTAAAACAGTTTAAACTGTTCTTTAGTGTTTTCAAACAGTAAAGTTTTTCTGTAGTGTTCTTAAACAGTTTAACTGTTCTGTAGTGTTCTCAAACAGTTTAGCTGTTCTGTAGTGTTCTCAAACAGTTTAGCTGTTCTGTAGTGTTCTAAAACAGTTTAAACTGTTCTTTAGTGTTCTAAAACAGTTTAGCTGTTCTGTAGTGTTCTCAAACAGTTTGAATGTTCTGTAGTGTTCTCAAACAGTTTAACTGTTCTGTAGTGTTCTCAAACAGTTTAACTGTTCTGTAGTGTTCTCAAACAGTTTAGCTGTTCTGTAGTGTTCTCAAACATTTTAGCTGTTCTGTAGTGTTCTAAAACAGTTTAAACTGTTCTTTAGTGTTCTAAAACAGTTTAGCTGTTCTGTAGTGTTCTCAAACAGTTTGACTGTTCTGTAGTGTTCTCAAACAGTTTAGCTGTTCTGTAGTGTTCTCAAACAGTTTAGCTGTTCTGTAGTATTCTAAAACAGTTTAGCTGTTCTGTAGTGTTCTCAAACAGTTTAGCTGTTCTGTAGTGTTCTCAAACAGTTTAACTGTTCTGTAGTGTTCTCAAACAGTTTAGCTGTTTTGTGTTGTTCTCAAACAGTTTTGCTGTTCTTTAGTATTCTCAAACACCAGGACTTTATTAGAATGTGATAGCCAGATCTGGCACCATAAAATGTCAAAGAACTACTTTAGTCTTAAACTTTTACTCAACTTTGGCTAATCCTGAAATTGGAATGGTTATGGAGGCCAAACAATGAATATTCCAAGACCGAAGAAAAAGTTTTATGGTTCTGGGTCCAGAATTGGGAAAAGATAAGTAAATGATTAACATATCCATGATAAAAGTTCAGTAGAGTTACATTTTACTGATTGATAGATGCTTGTTATAACAAATTTCACCTCACCTTTCAGAGGACCTTCCAAGGCCATCACCCAGAGGAGTGAAGACTGGCAAAGGGAAGAATACTCCAGCAAATAGACAAAAACTAGCTGAGCCATCTAATCTCAGAGTAAGAAAATAAATCTATAGGGTACTTTGTAAAATGACTGATGTCGTAAAATGACTGATGTTGTAGATGACATGTTGTAAAATGACTGATGTTGTAGATGACAGATGTTGTAAAATGACTGATGTTGTAGATGACAGATGTTGTAAAATGGCTGATGTTGTAGATGACATGTTGTAAAATGATTGATGTTGTAGATGACAGATGTTGTAAAATGACTGATGTTGTAGATGACAGATGTTGTAAAATGGCTGATGTTGTAGATGACATGTTGTAAAATGACTGATGTTGTAGATGACATATGTTGTAAAATGACTGATGTTGTAGATGACAGATGTTGTAAAATGGCTGATGTTGTAGAAGACAGATGTTGTAAAATGACTGATGTTGTAAAATGACTGATGTTATAGATGACATGTTGTAAAATGGCTGATGTTGTAGATGACAGATGTTGTAAAATGACTGATGTTGTAGATGACATGTTGTAAAATATCTGATGCTGTAGATGACATGTTGTAAAATGGCTGATGTTGTAGATGACAGATGTTGTAAAATGACTGATGTTGTAGATGAGATGTTGTAAAATGACTTATTTGTAGATGACTGATTTTGTAGATGACATGTTGTAAAATGATTGATGTTGTAGATGACATGTTGTAAAATGACTGATGTTGTAGGTGACATGTTGTAAAATGACTGATGTTGTAGATGACAGATGTTGTAAAATTGCTGATGTTGTAGATGACATGTTGTAAAATGACTTATTTGTAGATGACTGATTTTGTAGATGACATGTTGTAAAATGATTGATGTTGTAGATGACATGTTGTAAAATGACTGATGTTGTAGATGACATGTTGTAAAATGACTGATGTTGTAGATGACAGATGTTGTAAAATGGCTGATGTTGTAGATGACATGTTGTAAAATGACTGATGTTGTAGATGACCATTGGAAAATGGCTGATTTTGTAGATGACATATGTTGTAAAATGATTGATGTTGTAGATGACAGATGTTGTAAAATGACTGATGTTGTAGATGACATATGTTGTAATATGACTGTTGCTGTAGATGACAGATGTTGTAAAATGACTAATTTGTAGATGACATATGTTCTAAATGACTGATGCTGTAGATGACATGTTGTAAAATGACTAATGTTGTAGATGACATGTTGTAAAATGACTAATTTGTAGATGACTGATGTTGTAGATGACATATGTTGTAAAATGACTGATGTCGTAGATGACATATGTTGTAAAATGACTGATGTTGTAGATGACATATGTTGTAGATGACAGATGTTGTAAAATGACTGATGTTGTAGATGACATATGTTCTAAATGACTGATGTTGTAGATGACATGTTGTAAAATGACTGATGTTGTAGATGACATGTTGTAAAATGGCTGATATTGTAGATGACATATGTTGTAAAATGACTGATGTTGTAGATGACAGATGTAAAATGACTGATGTTGTAGATGACTGATGTTGTAAAATGATTGATGTTGTAGATGTCATGTTGTAAAATGACTGATGTTGTAGATGACATGTTGCAAAATGGCTGATGTTGTAGATGACAGATGTTATAAAATGACTAATTTGTAGATGACAGATGTTGTAAAATAACTGATGTTGTATGTGACAGATGTTGTAACATGACAGTGGTTGTAACTTGATTGACATTTTAATATGGCTGACATTGTAATAAGACTGATGTTGTAGATGACAGAGGTATATATGACAGATGTTGTAGATGAAAGATATTTTATATGGCAGATGTTATAACATGACATATGTTGTAATATGACATTTGTTATAGATCACTGATGTTGTAATATAGACACTAACTTGACTGACAATGTTATATAACTGACAATGTTATATGACTGATGATGTTAAATGACTGGCAATGATATATGACTGACATTGTTATATGACCTACACTGATAACACTTGCTGTGTCATGACTTAGGCCATTACATTTTATGTAAAGTAAAAACTGACATTGTGAAGGACTTGCTGTGTTATGACTTAGGCCATTGCATTTTATGTAAAGTAAAAACTGACAGTGTGAAGGACTTGCTGTGTCATGACTTAGATCATTACATTTTATGTAAAGTAAAAACTGACATTGTGAAGGACTTGCTGTGTCATGACTTAGATCATTACATTTTATGTAAAGTAAAAACTGACATTGTGAAGGACTTGCTGTGTCATGACTTAGATCATTACATTTTATGTAAAGTAAAAACTGACAGTGTGAAGGACTTGCTGTGTCATGACTTAGACCATTGCATTTTATGTAAAGTAAAAACTGACAGTGTGAAGGACTTGCTGTGTCATGACTTAGATCATTACATTTTATGTAAAGTAAAAACTGACATTGTGAAGGACTTGCTGTGTCATGACTTAGATCATTACATTTTATGTAAAGTAAAAACTGACAGTGTGAAGGACTTGCTGTGTCATGACTTAGACCATTGCATTTTATGTAAAGTAAAAACTGACAGTGTGAGGGACTTGCTGTGTCATGACATAGGCCATTACATTTTATGTAAAGTAAAAACTGACATTGTGTATCTTCTTGTTCTTGTTATCTAAGGAATGGACTCACATAGGCAGAAAAGGAATGTTTTTCTTAGAGGAAGAAGACAACAATATCATTTCCCATCAATACACACTAGAACTTAATGAAAGAAGTAAAGTATGGGTCACAATCAAACCTACGACCTGTAAAAGTTTGGGTAAGTTTGTTATATCCCAACAGCACACTCTACATCTTACAGAAAGTAGTAAGGTATTGGTAACCATCAAACCTACGACCTGTAAAAGTTTGGGTAAGTTTGTTATATCCCAACAGCACACTCTACATCTTACAGAAAGTAGTAAGGTATTGGTAACCATCAAACCTACCACCTGTAAAAGTTTGGGTAAGTTTGTTATATCCCAACAGTACAAAATAGAACTTATAGAAAGTAGTAAAGTTTGGATGACCATCAAACCTACAACCTGTAAAATGGTGGGAAAGTTATACCATTTCCCAACAGCACACACTACAACTTACAGAAAGTAGTATGGTATGGGTGACCATCAGATCTACCTCCTGTAAAACAATGGGAAAGTTATACCATTTCCCAACAGCACACACTCCAACTTACATTATTTCATTTATAATCTTTTACACTCTTGTATACTAAAGAGATTAAAACTATGCTTTTACATTTGTTCTATCCATGAGACAAACTTTCATTTTCACATATGCTTATGGGTTTTTTTGTCATTATTGTATGAGTAACTGTATTGACATAAAATCAAATAAATAACCAGACACAAATAACTATCTTATGATATAAAGAATAAACAGAATTATAGATTTGAAAGAGTATTGTTTGATATTTTCTGGTAATGATTGTACCAGAACATGCATTTACATGTAGATGTAATAAAACCAGGTAAAGTAATATGTATGTTTGTTCACAGCACAACCTGAGGGCTTTGTAGACACGGCAGTTTACATAATACGAAACAAGCCAGACATCAGAGGGAATTATCTTGAGGCTTTCAGTTTGCACAAAGACTCTAGAGGGGTAGGTATAATTTAGTTGGTGTGTAACATCATCAGAAATTAAAAATGGAATGTTTTATATTATCCAGACATAAATGCATTCTAGGCTACTGGGGTAGTAAGTAGTCAACTCCATAACCCAATTTTATATGGTGTCTTGACATTCAACCATTGGACAATTTCACATGATTATCACAGATAGGATTATTGGATAGGATGATCACCTAGAGATTTAAGATCAGAGAGCATACTGAAATAGCACCAGCTGAAGGTGAAGTGCCACAAATTTTTACCTTTGCTATGGAATTATACCTGTACAGCAATGGTCTATTATCATACCATGCTTATTTTGAGATAGCACACTGGATCCAATTCTCACCCAAAAACAACCTAATGACTTTCATTTGTGGTGCTGAGCACTTGGCTGGAGATATTAATTCTTTGGTTCACTTTGATTGTGATGGCCTTGAAATAAGTATTGGGTTTTCATGTGTGTGAGTGAGTATGTGCATGTTTGTGTGTGTGTGTGTGTGTGTGTGTGTGTGTGTGTGTGTGTGAGAGTGAGTGAGTGAGTGAGTGATATCACTAACTTTTCATGGTATGTTGTTGTATTTTCTTCAGAAACAAGGTATCAAGTGTGACCTGGATGCTGGAACCTATCACATCATACCATTTACAACTGGATGCCGTCTGAGAAAAAGAACCAGCGAACCATCAAAAGTACAGAAATTGTTGGTTGAAAAGGATAACACTTACAGTTTATCTACAGCATTTAAGTAAATCTTTTTTCATGTTTAAACCCTTTCACCACCAATCATCTAAATGGAATGCACCTTTTTTGCTGTTTTAGCCTAGTTTATTGTGCTCTGTAGGGATGACCATTGGTATAACCATTGATTATAACATTTTAATTCATTGTTATTGCATATTCTTACTTTTGGAAGTGTATATGTAGTATATAAATAAGGACTCTTTTGTATTGCAGAAGAGCATTAAAAGATATATTTGAATTGGCTGATATTGATAACAATGGCTATATGAACAGAGATGACTTTAATTGGTACAACATTCGCACAAGTGATGAAGATGTTGGGGATGATGAGTGGGAAGTGGTGGAAGGTAAGATAGTTATCTGATAACAAAAAGTAACCTGGCAGGAACAAAGACAATTGCCTGTTTATTCCTGTGTTGTTGTACAGTATGTTTGGAATTTTGTCATTTTTATGGCAACATTTCATACTTTAAGTAAAAAGCTACAAAATTTGACTCTTCTTATTGACCTATATCAATGCAGAGGGAATTTTTGACAGGTGCTCTTTAACAGAGAACCTTCTGTTATATAGAAGACCATAGACTTTCATTTCTTATGCCAAGCACCTGCTGAAGGAACAGTCACTATCAACTTCATGGAAGCCCTGGGTATGACTCCTGAGAGTTGGACCCAGGATCTATAGCTTTCAAGGCAATAACTCAAACAACTGAACCACAGTATTAAAGTACTGATGTTCTATATGCAAGTACTATTTTGGAGTGTACATGGAATCTTTTCTTGATAAACCACCTGTCTTGATAAACTGCCTGTCTTGAAAAACTGCCTGCCTTGATACATTACCTGTTTTGATAAATGACCTGTCTTAATAAATCACCTGTCTTGCTAAATCACCTGTTTTGATAAAAATTGTTGATAAACATCCTCTGTTGACAAACCACTTGTCTTGACAAACCACTTGTCTTGATAAACCACCTGTCTTAATTTACAACCTGTCTTGATAAACAGCCTGTCTTGATAAAACACCTGTTTTGATAAAGCACCTGTCTTGATAAACTGCCTGTCTTTATAAACTGTCTTAACAAACCACCTGTCTTGATAAACCACTGGTCTTGATAAGACATCTGTGTTGATAAACTACCTGTCTTGATTTACCACCTGTCTTGATAAACAGCCTGTCTTGATAAAACACCTGTTTTGATAAAGCACCTGTCTTGATAAACTGCCTGTCTTGATAAAACACCTGTTTTGATAAAACACCTGTCTTGATCAACTGTATGTTTCGATAAACCACCTGTTGTGATAAACCACTTGTCTTGATAATTCACCTGTTGTGATAAAACACCTGTCTTGATAAAACACCTGTCTTAATAAAACACCTGTCTTGATAAACTGCCTGTCTCGATAAACCACCTGTCTTTCTAAACAACTTGTCTTGATAAATCACCGGTCTTGATAAATCATCGGTCTTGATAAATCACCGGTCTTGATAAATCACCGGTCTTGATAAACTGCCTGTCTTGATAAAACACCTGTTTTGATAAAACACCTGTCTTGATCATCTGTATGTTTCGATAAACCACCTGTTGTGATAAACCACTTGTCTTGATAATTCACCTGTTGTGATAAAATACCTGTCTTAATAAAACACCTGTCTTGATAAACTGCCTTTCTTGATATACCACCTGTCTTTCTAAACAACTTGTCTTGATAAATCACCGGTCTTGATAAATCACCGGTCTTGATAAACTGCCTGCCTTAATAATCAGCCTGTCTAGGAGGACCAATTTAAAGATATTGACAGAATAACACTCAAATATAACCTCTTTCATCCAAACACCTGCTTTTGGAGACCACATTTTCAGATGGAGGCATACATACTATTGTATCATATCTCATTCATTACAATCAAGGACCTTATTCTGTGCTCACAAGGTTGTCTCTTTGTGCTCACAAAATGTCGTAGTATAGAATACATTTGTTTAAACTATATCTCACTGATAGGAAATATTGTAGTATAGAATACATATGTTTAAACTATATCTCTCTGATAGGAAATGTCATAGTGTAGAATACATATGTTTATATTATATCTTTTAAATTTGAATGATATAATAGTTATCATTTGCATATTCAGAGCGTCTTGAGTTACATGATGGAGAGATAACCGAGAGAGGCTTTATACAGTTAAACGAATTAGAGGCAGAAGAATCTAAAGGTGATGAAGATGACATGTGGGTTACACTAGAAAGTATGGGATTCAACAAAGAACTTCAGATAGATGAGGTATATTTATATTACAATCTTGTCACAAAAATAAATTTTACAGTTACAAGCCGGAAATGCTGTGCCCCCGATTTAAAATGTAGGGGTGCACATTGGTATTGGTCCCTCCATTTGCCTGTTTATCAAATTGTCTGCTAGCAACATTCCATCAAATAAATTTACAATCAGATTTGATATGATGGTTTAAATCAATGAAACATATCATGTGTTTAATTATGGCTGCCATTGGTCAATCTTTGCCAGAGTTATGTGACTTTAAAATCTTGAAAAAAAAAACATTTGGAACACATGCTGTCTTCCATCTTTCGGGAAGGATAATCAGTCTTCAGGCAAAGTATCAATTGGATCGGATTGGAATTGTGCTGGGTGTCTTATGCATTAATTTTAGCTTGACAGGATGAAAGTCCGGAGAGCTAATGTCATACCCCAAGTGTCGTTGGTGTTGGTGTCCGTAGACAAAACTTTAACCTGGCCTATATCTTTTCAACTGCAAGGGACAAGGCTTTGTTATTTCACATATAGATTCCTAATGACCAGAGCTTTCATTTAGGACCTTGACTTTTGACCTTGACCTTGAATTTTGACCTACTTTTAAAAAACTTTAACTTCAGCTATATTTGTAAATCATGAGTGATAGGGCTTTAATATTTTACATATAGATTTCTTATTACCGTAGCTTTCATTTGGTACCTTGACTTTTGACCTGATGACCTTGACCTTGTACTTCGATCTACTTTTCAGAATTTTAACTTGAACTGCAGGAACCAAAATATTTAACAATCCTTTGACCTTACCATCTGACAGCTGTGTGTCAAATCCTGTTTTGATAATTCAAACCAATTTCGGTGAGCTTTGTTGTTTTCTGACAAATCTTGTCATGTATAAATATGAAGCTTATCTGAAACACTGTGTTGAGATCCTTTAATGA
Source organism: Atrina japonica (assembly GCA_030159075.1). Lineage (NCBI taxonomy): Eukaryota > Metazoa > Mollusca > Bivalvia > Pterioida > Pinnidae > Atrina > Atrina japonica. Next base: position 439,169 of record BROG01000030.1, on the reverse strand, counting down.
TGTTTTTAGTAATTCTTAAAAATATTTTGATTGTATAAATTTATTTGTCAAACTAAAATTAATTCAAATTTTCAGGCAGCTCCATTTTTATTGGATGTTTATGCAGAGAATTGTGATGATATGGAAGTTAATGTTGCTGGAATCAACCCTATAGATCCAGGATCAGGAACTCTCTTGGCAGAGAAAGCATATAAGGCCATATGTCAGTCTGTTATGGAGAAGGTAAGAAAACAGATAGTTTTTGTGTTGTCCAATGGAAGTGGTAATACTACATTGGTTAGATGGTTAGTTATTACAAGTATGGGTAAGATTAAATATGAATACTTTTGAGGTCTATTAGTAGTAAAGCAGATGGTGTCCATGATTGGTCCTAGAAGACTGGATTAGATTAATTACAAATGCTCTCATAGTCTAGTGTGAATGGATTCACATTACATTCATAGTCTAGTGTGAAAGGATTCACATTACATTCATAGTCTAGTGTGAATGGATTCACATTACATTCAGTCTAGTGTGAAAGGATTCACATTACATTCATAGTCTAGTGTGAAAGGATTCACATTACATTCATAGTCTAGTGTGAAAGAATTCACATTACATTCATAGTCTAGTGTGAAAGGATTCACATTACATTCATAGTCTAGTGTGAAAGGATTCACATTACATTCAGTCTAGTGTGAAAGAATTCACATTACATTCATAGTCTAGTGTGAAAGGATTCACATTACATTCATAGTCTAGTGTGAAAGGATTCACATTATGTTCATAGTCTAGTGTGAAAGTATTCACATTATGTTCATAGTCTAGTGTGAAAGGATTCACATTATGTTCATAGTCTAGTGTAAAAGGATTCACATTATGTTCATAGTCTAGTGTGAAAGGATTCACATTATGTTCATAGTCTAGTGTAAAAGGATTCACATTATGTTCATAGTCTAGTGTGAATGTATTCACATTATGTTCATAGTCTAGTGTGAAAGGATTCACATTACGTTCATGAAGTCTGTACTTTTTTATACACAGGTAGTGGCTGTGCCTTTCCTGTATACGGGCTCGGCATAAAGGCTTGTATTCACTTGCTTTATGAATGATACATTTAAAAGCATACAAGGCATAAAAGCTGTCAAAATTAATTTTTCTTTTGTTTGTATGAAAAATTTCAAATATTCAACATTAAATACAAATAAAATGTTTCATTTTATTAGTATTAAATGTTGAATATTTGAATTTTTCATCAAACAAAAGAAAAATTAATTTTGACAGCTTTTATGCCTTTAACCAAGGATTGACATGTCAGAGTAGACATGGCACCTTAAGGAACCCTCACTGAGTTAGAATAAGTCCAGAGCACAAGTGAAAATTTGTTGTACATCACCTGTAGCTGAATATGTCCTTAAAATCCTTTGCAAGATGTGTAACAACACTGAAGCATACATGTACATAAATGCAGTATATGTAAGAAAATTCTGATGAAAAAGGACATAAGAAGACTGATATTATTTAAATGTATTACAATGAAACCTGTCTTGGGGGACCACTCATGTGAGAGGCCACCTGTTTTGTGAGACCACTCAGATCCTTTAAATAGAAAAATATCTTTTTAAGGAACCACCTGTCTTGACAGACCACATATGAGTGGCAGATGGTCTCTTAAGAAAGACTCCCCTGAATTGTCATTACTCAACTTTCTTAGACATATAATTCAGAGTGATATAGACTTTATTTGATCATGATAAAATTATGTTGAATATTTAACAACTTACGTCTTTTTTCTTTTTCAGGGAGAAAAGGCAAAAATTAAAGATATGAAAGACTTGTATCTTTACACATACACTGGAGAAGGAAGGGCTACAATTATGGTAGAAAATAAGGTAAGGTCATTCTAGTAAAACTAATAAATTCAACTTCACAGGAGTGTTCATTGCCTATTCAAGTTTTGTTGTTATTTTAAGTCCAAGATGGGCATCATATTAAAAACTCGAAGTTCTCCTAAAAGGATTTTAAATATGTTGCAATCGCTGATGTTTAACTGATTGGATCACAGGAGAATTTCAAAGACACACTATTTTACAGAGAGAAGCTATCAGAGTGTTATTTGAATGTGACAAATACTGTTTGTCTATTTACTTTAGCTTTATCATTTTGTTTCAGTCTCATAGCAATGTAAGAGTAGAATTGGACTGCAGTGATTCCAGAAATGCTCTCTCAAATCAGTCATCCATGGAAGAAACGTTTACAGCAAAATCTAAATCACAGATGGTAAATATCTTTACATAGTTTGAAAACTGTTGTTTTGAATTTGAAAATTTGAATGCTTCCTGAAATTTTTCACGTGAGCGTATAGTCATAGCTGTGTTAGTCTGACCATTTCAGGTCAGGAGCATAACTTTGCCCACATTTAAGCTATGATTGTGAAGCTTTGTATGTACATCAGTCTTACTAAGGCAATGTGCTGTGCAGTGTTTTGAATTTAGGGCCCACATCTCCTTATTTTCCTTTGTTAAAATGTCTTATCAAGGCATACCTTTGCCAGCATTTAAGCTAGGGTCTTGAAAATTGGTATGTAGATCAGGCCTTCTGCAATGTAGGCCTTCTTGATTAAGGTCCGCTACTCAACTTCTTATATACAGTGTAACTGTGCCCACAATTAAGCAAGGGCCTGGAAACTTAGTATATACATCAGTCATACTAAAGCATTTTGCAACCCAATAAATTCTGAGCCTGCAATTCCCTTGTTTACAGAGTTATTCAGTCTTTATGCTAACATTTCAGTTCAGGGGCATAATTTTGCCTACATATAAGCTAGGGTAATGCAAATGGTACACAGCACACTTACACAAATCAAAAGTAATGGTACACATTTCTTCAGCTATAGCAGTTTGTGTTTTGATACAGATGTGAAACTTCCTGGCTGGTTGAATATAAATACTAAAACAAAATCAGAAGTTCTTAAATATGGTCTACTGCGATACATGTAACACAGAGTCCTAAGAAATTATTTCAGCATTTAAAGATGAAACTCTTATTATTCCCCTGACCATCATTTCAAATTTGACAGAGAATTTTTTTTTAAATTACAGATTGCCTACCATTTTGTCCCAGAGGATGACAGCACAGACTGGTCGATTAGATGTACAGAAAGTATACGCAAATAGTAAATGTTGATCGTAGACAGATTGTGTAGTGTGTAATCCTTATCCAATCAAAGAAATATAAACATTTAACGTAATCGAGTAGGTTTTATAAAGTAAAAGTATCAATGTCCGTCCGTTTGAGGAGCAAAAACTCTCATTTATTATTGTCAGTCAGTGTAGTTGAGAATATCAAAAAGAGGGTCTGTAGCAGCATTAAGTACATTTCATATTGATAGATCTGTTGTCATTATATTCTCTTAGTTTGTTCAAGTATTGTAAATTCAAAATTGTATTTTGTTTCAAAATATGGTTTGGCTGCAGGAAAATTAACAGTCTTTAATATTTGTTTGCATGTGATAAGTATTTTAGCATTTTCTCAACACAGATTATCTAGATGGTATCTTGTGTGCCCCAGAGTATAGATAATTAGGACTGGAATTTATCTTATTACATTGGCCTACATGTATTTGAAATAATTTATAGGGCCTATTCTATTTACTTCTGATAGACTTCATGGTAGAACTTTTCTTTACTTTAAATCTATCTATCTTTAACATTTTTTTAAATTATGATATACTGGAGGGCAATAATTGTTTTTCAAAAATTTGACTATAAATACTGGGTACATGGTCTGTTACATTATTTGGTGCAAGGCAATTACAAAACAAAACATCATCTGTGTTTACACTAGCATTACCATTTTGTTGGTATTCAGATTCTTATTTTTAGGCATGAAAAGATTTTTTGTATCATTATAACTTTAATTTCATTGAATTATTATTTTGTCAACACATGTTCTAGACATAATTTATACATGTATCATTACATCATAAGGTCGAATGTCATGTTTCTTGTATGTTTTAACCATATAATGATTTATGTCAAGGATAGGGTATTTTTTATTATACATTTATGAAGAAAAAGGATAATTTATCTAATCATGGAACAAATGCTTATATAGATAAAAATTTAAGTACAAATTTAGGGAAATAATAATTATATTTTCACTAAGGTCAAGGTCAGAGGGTTCCTCCTGATGATACCAGTCTCAAGGATCTTGTTTATTGAGGATTTCAGGAGATAAAAAGTTAGTTAATACAAACCAGTGAAAAATAGCATGTGTACTTCATTGATAAACAAGGATTTAGACTGCTCCAGTAATAAGATTACTAGAGGGCTTTTGGTTTTTGACCTGAAAATTTATCTGACATACACTTCTTTATTGGTCATTGCTTTTGAGGCCTACAAAATGGAATACCTTCTAACTATAAAATTGGTCATGTCCGAATCATGAATCGATTTAAATTGGCATGCTAGAATCCACAAACAAGATAGACTTCTAGATAGTATCTTGACATGAGAAGCAGTCGTCAATTATGATAGTGCTTCACAAAAAAGAATTAGTTACATCAATAAGTGATTTTGTAACCTTGATTGGTTAGCAATCATTTACCATATTTGTTTAGACATAGCAACACTTGTAGCTAATCAATCTCTGTTACTGTATGTTGCTCATTTTTTTAGATCAAGTTTACGTTATCTTTTACTACTTATCAATAGTTGCGGCAATTGACCTATCACCGAATGTCCCATATATGGTTCTCACTGTGAATTTTTGACCTTATTTGATTGTGACGGGACATTTTGTTGTAATGTCATAATGGAAAAGTCTGCCAAAATTTGTCATGAAGGGCCTTTCACAAAAGGTCATTTGCCAGCAAAACATATCATATGCCTGTCAGTGAAATATATTTTGTTTTTAAATTAGAAAACATTCATTTCAAAATCTTAACGTTCTCATTTTTTTGTTTTGTTTCATCAATGTCTGTGATATTGTAGTTTTAATATATGTATATCACTATTATATTAAAATAATATTTTCATTGAATAACAATTTTGTCTTTCTATTTCAAGTAAAAACACTGTATCTGAATTTAAATTGACAGAATGATTCATTGGGCATTTAGACAAAAGATAATGAATACTTTTGTTACATTAGCAATGTCCATTTTTCTGTCGGACAGAAAGCAACATTATTCAACTGTATTTTCTCCCACCTTGGACTGGTGTATCTCAGTTTGCCAGATCCAAATTTCCTTGTCCACATCCTAGGGGCGTATTTACCACTTTGTCATAATTTTCCTGTCCACACCCTAGGGGCATATTTACCTAGTCAAAATTTCCTGTCCATATCCTATGGCTGTATTTACCAAGTCAGAATTCCCTTGTCCACACCTTAAGAGCGTATTTGCCACGTAGAATTCCCCTGTCCACATCTTAGGAGTGTATAACCTAGGGGCATATTTACCAGGTCAAAATTCCCTTGTCCACACCTTAGGGGCATATTTACCAGGTCAGAATTTCCCTGTCCACCTCCTAGGGTGTAGACAAGCTGCACATGCTTTACCAGAAGTCAATACCAATACAAATTGTTCCATCATTCATAATTATGCTAAAATATCATCAGGATCAAATCACATCTTTTTATACACTGCATTTTGAATGGTGTTTTACACCACTCAGCAATTTTTCAGTTGCATGCTGGCAATCAGTTTTTAATGAAGGAAAAACCACCAGCCTTCTTTTATGTTAAACAATGTCTACTGGTAGATAATCACCAATGACAAACTTTGTGAAAAGTCGAAAAGCTTTCTGTCACACATGCAAATTCTACCCGTCTCTTATACTATAAGCAATATTTTGTATTTTTTGTTTATTTTTAATAATCACCAATAACTATTTTTTCAGACGAGCATTGACTATTTGTCAAACAAGCATTGTCTACCCGGCAAGCAATGACTAGATCTTTCTACCATGAAACTGTCTTTATTAGTCCATTTAGTCATCTTGTTCTTTTAAAAAGTTTCAAATTTTTGCACTTTAGGCACTAACATCTCAAGTTTCTTGTTACAAATAACAGATGAGAAAAGACAAATTTTAAGCACAGAATTTTATTCAGATACGTATATATGAAAAAAAAAAATTATGGATTTAAAAATTTATAAATATCCTTGATGACCCATTCACAATTAAGATATGAACATGACTGATATGAAATAAAAAAATAAAAGAAGATTATTTCAAGATAAGATCAGGAACTAATTAAAATTAAAAAGAAATGAGCATCAAATCAAAACATGAATTTTCAGATGTCAATGTTGTTAAATTCCTGAAGTAAATTTGACCCAAAAGATTATCACAGATGAGTTTATCACAAAACTCTAAAAAGACAAAATCATGCCACAAACAACTTTCTCTCCTTTAAAAAGACCAAACCATGCCACAAACAACTTTCTCACCTTTAAAAGTCCAAACCATGCCACAAACAACTTTCTCTCCTTTAAAATTCCAAACCATGCCACAAACAACTTTCTCTCCTTTAAAATTCCAAACCATGCCACAAACAACTTTCTCTCCTTTAAAAAGACCAATCCATGCAGTAAAAAATTCAACTCCTTTAAAACATAGATCTGCTCTCATTCACCAGATGTAAAAATAAAATAACAAGTTCACCTTTTCACTCATTGTTTGTCATTACATGCTATATTTTGTAAAATGATTCAGATTTACACCATCTTCAAACATATACACAAACTCAATCCATTATCTTCACCATTATATAGCATTTCTTTATCATGAATGTTGATGCCTCACTTGAAGTTTCACAACACAAAAATATTTGAGAAGGAATACATCACTTTTGTCCTTGGGCGCATGCAACATATAATCGTGACTGATGTTTAGCCTCATTCTCATACACACATCAATTTGTTGTAAAGTCATACTCCATTTTCTTCACTGAGCATGTAATATGTAATTTTGGTGAAGTTTGCCTCTCATATACAAGTAATTTCATCTAGAATTCTCCACTTTCTTCCTTCAAAGCTTACAACACATCATCTTGGGTGAAGTTTAGTCTCACTCTCATATACATTTCTTTTTGTCTAGAATTCTACACTCCACTTTCTTCCTTCAGTGCATACAACACATCATTTTGGGTGAAGTTTAGTCTCACTCTCATATACATTTCTTTTTGTCTAGAATTCTACACTCCACTTTCTTCCTTCAGTGCATACAACACATCATCTTGGCTGACATTTAGCCTCACTCTCATATACAAATCATTCCGTCCATGCTCTACAAGAAGCAGACGTATACTGCCAAGCCTTGAGCACATTCCTGCTAATTCAGATGTAGATGGTGGATGTAATCCTGCAAAAGAGAAAAATGATTTCATTTTGTTGATTTTTTCAAAAATGTCAAAACTTTTATTCCAGGACAAAGTTACAAACTGAAGACATTTTATACACAAATATATGCTGTTTAACATCCTACTTTAAGTATTAAGAATTTTTAACTTTCAAATAGATGTAACCATCCACAAGTAAAGTGCTAAACAGACAAAAAGACTAAAAGCCTAAACACAGTCCAACAGATTCTAAGGTAGAGTTAAAATCCTATAATTACCTAAGTGGTTAGGAAACAAAGGTATGCAATTAAATGTGTGCAGAGGTTATTTATCATGTCAGTTGAGTAACTAGGAGGACATTTACTTCCTAGTCATGCTAAGTGACTAGGAGGACAGGTATTTAGATTATCTTACTGGTCAATTGAGTGATTAGGAAGATAATCTAAACACCTATCTTCATAGTCATAGAAGGACAGGCATTCACATTATCTTGTTTGCTGAGTGACTAGGAAGAAAAGTATTTAAATTATCTTACTTATCAATTGAGTGACTAGGAGGATCAGTTGAGTGACTGGGAATACACCAAAATCCAAGTGTATGTAAAATGTCTTACCATAAATTCTACAAAGAGCCACATGTTGTGTGTAAATTCTTAGAAATTCTGCTTCCTCTAATCCAGACCTCTGAAACTCGGCTACGATGGACCGCAGAAACAATTTCTCTTGCTCCGAGGCAGATCTAAATAAGAACCAAAAAAGTAGTTATAAGACCTTGTGACAAGATGTAAAGCTTATGTGACAAAATCTGATGGTAAATCCCTTTTCTTTTTCTTGTTTAATATACATAAATGTAGAACTTTATGAACAGAGTATAATTTTTTTTACAAGATACCAAAAATTTTAGGACGAACTTTTAATAAGAAAATCATATTGATCTGGAGTTTAGGATAGAAAATATAAACCTCTATGATAAAAACTTCTATCATTTCACTGCAGAATACATGATGCATCAGGTAAAAAGCATACATTTAAATAGCCACAAAAGTATGAGTCAGGGATTAATTTAGATTTTAGGGGAAAGAACTTTTCAGAAAATATGGGGAAATACTGACTTTCAAATATTTTTGAAAATGTTGTATTCTGGGAGGATTTATGAGATTCTTTCTTAAATAGGTGAAATTTTTATCCATTTTTGTAGAGGGGAAGGTGCTATTAAATCGCAGCAAAACAGACCTAGATTGGCCCCTGTGAGTACACTCACGAAGACTGAATTTACACTATCCTTAATCTTTTTCCATTTCACTCCTTTATAAATACTATAAAATCCTTTATCTTTTTTCATTTTACTACTTTATAAATATTATAAACCTGAGACCATTACAAACCTAATAGACACTATTTTGGGCGATGAAAACATTTCCTGTAATGCAGCATTGACATGGGTCATCCCCACCAGGAGACCAGACTTTTTGGTTGGTGACATCACTTCTGTAATCTCTGTGGCTCGTCTACAAATGTCTAGGGCACGTCTTGCGTCTCCAGACACAGCTGCAACCTTTCTGGCGGCTAACTGCACAGCATCCTCCTCAAAAGCCTGTAAACCTTTCATCCGAGATATAACTATCTCTTGTAGCTGTCTAAAAGTGTACGGCTGGAAGGTCATCCTTGTCAAACCCTGAAAGCAAGCAAAAAGAATAGTCAAATGTTGATACTGGACCTTTACACTGAAATATATTACTAACTTTCAATTTAATGTACACAACTAAAACCAAAAAGAGGTCCATGGGCCACATCGCTCACCTGAACTGAGTTGGTATCTTACAAATATGGGAATTTCAAATTTACAAATTATTTTAACATTCCATGGGAGAGAAGGAAACTTAAAACTGAATAAAAAATGACAAAGCCAGGAAAGATCTCAAAAACTAATTTTCCAATTTATTCTAAAAACAGGAAATTGAATCATGCATCATTGTAAATCATTCAGACACAAATAGTTTTTCAATCCATGCAGCGGTTCTGGAAGAAAAGATTTCTAAAGAGGGGTACCCCCTGGTGCCTCTTTTGCCTCACCCTAGAACCACCCCTGGGCCACTTTGAACAAACATGGTAGAGGAGCTTGAGTATTTGCTTTCTATAAAGATTCATCAAAATCCCTTCAGCGGATTTGAAGAAGAACTTGAAAATGTGAAAAATTACACCCCACCCCTTATTTTTTTTGCAGTCTTAAAAAATTCATAAAAAATTCAAAAGATTAAATTTCAGCAAAACTCTTTCTGGAAACCATTTATCTACAAAACCACAGGTAAAACACATAAAATGAATGCATCATAATGAACAATAGGGGAGAAAATCAAAGAAATCAATACAAAAATGAATGAAAATTACAAAGTCTAAAAAGATGTCAAAAATTTATTTTCCGATTTCAACAAAATTAACAAACTTGAATCATACATTTATGTAGATCATTCAGATACAATTAGTTTTTCAATCCATGCAGAGGTTCTAAAGAAGATTTTTAAAGAGGGGTATCCCCATGAGAACACTTTTTCCCAACCCTGGATCCACCCCTGAGCCGAAATCTGGCCGAAATGAACAAACTTGGTAGAGGACCTTGAGTACTTGCTTCCTATAAAGTTTCATCAGCAGTTTTGGAGAAGTTGAAAATGTGAAAAGGTAACGGACAGACAGACAACAGACAAAAGGCAATCAGAAAAGCTCACTTAAACCTTTGGTTCAGGTGAGCTAACAAAAAGCTAATGGTTTTTCAAATAGAAAATTAAAAAAAAAATCCAAATATGTGGTCAAAAATACATGTGGCGAAAAATTACATTATTGATATAGTCTTACCAGTCTGCTGGACACTCGCTTCATCATAATTCTCTCGGGCAAGTCCATTGTGTTGGCCACTGCTAATACAACCAATCTGGCATGTCGATGAGAAGGCCAATCAAATATGTTATACATCACGTCTTGTTTTCTTGTCCACAGTAAATCCAGCTTAAATAAAAAAAATTTACTTACATCAAATCATATTTTCAAGCAAGATTCTCAAAAGCTTTATTTGTTACCACAGCTCCATGCACAATTTTTTATCACAACCTGGGGCAAGCAATTTTCATTACAAGAAAACACTAAATGTAGTATGGCTGAATTGCAAAGCAATATATTTCAAAATTCATAACAGAGTTAATGCAACAGCTAATTCATTGATACAGACAAACATCATTAATTTGATAGACTGATATTTGCTTTGCAATCAGCCCTCACTACAACAATACTATCTACCAAGTTGAAATCTGTCTGTTTTTGTCAGTTGCTGGTCAGAAGTATAGTTATAACTTGTACATTAGACGAGACCTTGAATTCCACATGGACAGGACCTTTCTTCAGTGAGAATTTTCCAATTATTTGTCACAGCTAGCTATAGGTGTGCAGAAGCATCACAAAATTTGGACCATTGCTATAGACTTATCCCTATGTAATAGACATACTTGATATAGAAAAAATTGGGCCTGTTTTATTGAAATGTAGTACAACCTTAATGTTAACATTTATGTCAAAAGACAATACAATAAAGCTCCAGTCACACATATTTAAGTTGGATTATGATATGTGAGTACAGTAGATCCTGTCTAGAAAGACCACCCTTTCTGCCACTGAAATGTGGTCTCACAAAAGAGGTTTTATCTACAGAGATATTAAACTGAGTGGATTTCTATTGTGGTCTCAAAAGACAGGTGGTCTTTCATCACAGTGGTATCTCAAGACAGGTTCCACTATACTTTTCCCTGATACAATTACAAAAACAAATTATGATACAGTGGAACTGTCTTGAGAGACCACCACATCTGCCACTAAAATGTGGTTACTCAAGACAGGTGGTCTATTAAAAGAGGTATTATTTAAAGGATTATTTAACCTAAGTCATTTTCAGAATGTGGTATCTCAAGATAGGTGGTTTCTCAAAAGAGGTTTTACTTTAAAAAAATTTTTTAAAACCAAGTGTTTTTCATAACATGGTCTTAGAAAACTTAAGTCTACCCACTGTCTCTTGGTAGTCATAAAGACAGGGCCCGGTCTGGTTGCAAGGCCATGTCTTGTTTCTTTGTAAAATGATTGCAAGTCTTCCGTGTGGTCTTATAATAAAATCTTTTGTAAAACGCACCTAGATTTTTGTATACATGTAATGTAATTTGAAAGCATTTGTATCTGGCATAATCATGTAATAAAAGACACAATACAGAAACCATAGTTACAAAAGCATGGCAAAACATAAACTACCATTTCATAATTATACCTTACTTCATATAATACTTCCACCTACCTCATCAGCTAACATGACAACTGTTTCTTTTCTAGGCCCTGGTGTTGTAAATTTTTTATTCAAAAGCTCTGCTGCATGATCTGGGGTAGCTTTCTGATTGGACAGTTGCTGTAAAAGTTCAAAATGGCAACTTTATTACCTTAAAAACAAGCAAACAACTAGTAGTACTCAAGCTGTCCCAAATATTTATACTATATGCATACACACACACATTTTTTAGGATACAACTTTCTCTCTCAACATATAAAATCTGTATGTTTACTCTCTCTCAACACATATAAAATCTGTAAGTTTACACTCTATCTCTCAACACATATAAAATCTGTATGCTTACCTTTAAAATTTGCACATACGCCTGTCTTGGTTCTGTCAATTTCATTCCATTGATTTCTATGTACTTAAATGATGGCAGCTCACCACTGTCCATGGCCTGATGCAAACCTCTAACAACCTCATGTACGGTAGCTGTCTTACCTGTGCCAGGTACACCAGAAATGTACATACACCTGAAATAATAATATAAGGTGCAGAAAAGTTTATCATTTTGTCATTACTAATTCAGAACAAAAATCATAAAAGATTTGCTTTTATACAACTAACATGAATTTAAATTATGATATATATCATGCCAGAGACTACAAATTTTCAGTAACAAGGTGACAGCCAGCTTTTAATGGTTGAAGAGAAATCCTAGTTTCGTAGCCAGAAAAAGTACAAAGACCTTTCGAAAGTAAACTGGCAAACTTTTCCACAAAATAAGACGAGTCAGATCAAACACAGCTTGGACCTGTGTGAGAGACTGATTGGTTTAAATCAGCATGATCTAACCAATGTTATAAAGAACCAGGCCAAATTGTTTATAACTTAAAAATATTCCTATGTCTAAGAATATTATTAATTTTGCCTGCTAAGCCAATCAGATTTCAGCTTTAGCTGAAGTTGGGTAAAATTTGCAGACTTAAGTTACTGTAAAGTTCTGAGGAAGTGGGCAATAAAGTCTTTCAGTTCCCAGGGCTCAACATTAACTTTAAAAAGAACTAGACCAGTCGGACCAGTACCAGAAAATTTTACTAGACCTGACCTCAACATCACTAGACCTGACCTCGGTTACATCATATCTATCGATATCTCTCTTCCAGAGTTTCATATCCTACTTAATTAGTGTATGCTACATCTAGAGATTTTAATGAAAACACTACATTTTAATTTTTAATAAGTGGTAAAATATAACTCGCATATTAATTTCTTAAATTGCCTGACAAACTCGATGACGGGTAGAGGACTTGTGCATATCTATGTATCATTTTTTAGCTATTGCTGCACCATTAAATGCTATTTACTACTTAAACTGATTTTTTAAACAACATAAAAATACAAATAAGAACAGAAAGAAATTAATGAATTATTTCATGATTGAAATAATTCCATATAATCACTCAAGCCTACTAACTCTAATAAGTAGGACTGGAATACAAGTATATTTTGTTACAGTATAAAACATACATGTCATTTCTGAGTGGTGCAAGTAAATTATCCTCACTTTGTACACTGTATTCATGCTGATTGTTCCACTGATTTATACTTTTATCAAGAACAAAATGAAACCTGAATAGATAGTTAGCTTGAATGCTTTGACAATTTATTTATAGAAGTCAAGAAACAAATATGTAAGTTTGAAATTTTCTTTTAGGCCTAATTATTGTAAAATAAATTCTGATTTCTGTTCTGCCCTTTGATTTCCTTGATACACCCTCATCTCTATCCACTACTATTAAGAAGCCGTCGTCAGTTACTCAGTGTAAACAGATATTGATAGTTATCGTAAGTTGTTCTGCTTTATTAGAGATATCTTGACTAAATTCAAACAAAACTATCAAAAAAGAAACGTACCATTCTATATGCCTGGTTAAATTAAAATATGCCTAGGCTAGGTTAGTGAAGCTGCACGCACTTGTGATTTTATGACCGAAGCTTTCAGTTTCACTTTCAATCTGTATTTTTGCGGGGTCCATAGAATTACCGAAAAGACGCACATTACCGGAATGACGGGACATGTAACTGGATTGAAGCTCCTTTTCATCTTAATGATAATTTAGTGGAATAATTTACTTTTAAATGTTAATAATATAGGTTTTACATTAAATTAAAAGATATTTTGTCGGTATTGTCCTCGTATTTACCGATCTAGCTTTTCATATTTAAGTCATATCAGTACCAGTGTGATATTGAACCCAACGTAACTACTTGTACAATTTGTAGCAAAATTCCTAAACCACTGTTTCCCTTCGCACATTGAAATAGTTTATTCTTCTTTGTTGTATATAAATAATCTAAAAATGACGAAAACATAATCTGATGTGTCATTCCAGTGGCTTTAAGCGTCATCCTGGTAATATTACCATTTTTCCGGTTGTTTTATATACCAATCTCTCACCAGAGGGCGTATTACAATAGGCCTATATGGCGACAAAATTGACGAAATGAAAGTAAGTCTTATACGGCACGTAATATCAGAGACATCTATTATCACAATCACGGGTAATGTAAATAAATGTCCCACTATCGGTAAAGAAAATGGTTTTCCACCAAAAATTTTTTAATAATAGATCTTCAGTCTATTTGAAGTGATATTTTTAACCCGACCAGTCGGGCTACTTCGACACAAATTAACTAGACCGGACCAATCTTTTACTAGTCAGGGTCAGTTGGACGTGCCTTAGTGTTGAGCCCTGGTTCCACTTCCATCTGTTACATTTTGTTCTGTTTCAAATATCTTGATCACTGTAAGTGTTACATGAATCTTTACTGCACAGACATGAATCTAGAGTTAATGTTACTCTTAAAGGCTCTTCAATTATAGTTGGAAATTTAATTATAAATACAAGTAAACAAATGAAATCAGAGTAACAGAACTGTATCCAGATGACTTAAGATATTTTCAAAAACAATATATAGGGGATATTCTATAAGTCAACTTTTTTTTCTCAATGAAGACTGTATTTGATAACAAAGCATTATTTTACTGGATTCATTTATTTAGAAATTCTTTTACTTACCCTCCAGTTCCGTCTAATATTTTACTTTCTACAAAGCTGTAGATGTCGTCGTATTCCCGCTCTCTACATGGCAATGTTTCGGGCACAGCAGCTACATGTAACCTACATACAACAAAGAAAACAGATATATACATGAACATGTGAACTTGCCTGTATGTTCAATACTTCAGAAACAGATTTTCCTACACTCTAAAATTGAATTTTAGAAATGAAGTCAATGTGACAATTTAAGTTGGGATAAGTCGTATCAAAACAAAGTTAACAAAACATCAAATATTTGACATTTCATTCTTTATCAACGTAGCAGAAAATCCATTCACAATGTACCTGGGAAGAGACCACCAGCTTTCCATAAGTCAACTTGCAAACTTCACATAATCAGCTTAGGTTCCAGCGGGGGCTAAGACATGAGCCAACAAGAGGTGAGAGACATCATGGTTTAAGCCCTGCTCTAACCACTCAGCCACATGGACCCCATTTTGTTCTTTGTACCATATCTTAATGTGCTGAGTGTTACGTTGTTTTCTTATCGACATGCTATCAATTGTCTCTAATACAGATAGTATGACGACTGCCTTGATGTCATGATGAGTCTCTTCAATACTTCTACTAAAGTCATGTACAATGTTAAAGCTGTACTATTCTGCTATTTTTGCATCAAGTTTACAGACTATGGTGTCAAGAATCATTAGCATGAGATAGAATGTGCAATTTGACCACCAATGCCCCAACAAATTGTGACTAAGAAACACTATTGTGAGAGTTAAAAGCAATAAGACATTGCATACCTCCATGGAATATTATTGAACCTTGGCTATAATCAAACACATCATAGATCTTATCAAAATAAAACCATGCCAATTTTGGTTAAAATATGAGGAAATAAACTAAATTCATTTGAAACTGAAATATTGCATACAAACATGGACTAAAAAGTTTAAACAATATGGCAATGATATCTGATATAGAGCCATGGTTGTAGAGTTTTTAAAGTTTCATTTGATAAAAAGGGCCTCCTTGGCCGAGTGATTAGAGGACTAAGCTTTGAACCATGAAGTCTCTTACTTTTGGTCGTTGTAGGTTCGAGCCTAGCTGGAACCTAAGTCGACTTTTGTGAGAAAGTTTCCCAGTTTACCTGTGGGAGACCGGTGGTCTCACCCCCCTTACATTGCAACTGGATCCTCTCCTCCACCATTAAAAACTGGCCGCCACCATAAAGTGGAAAAAATATTGAGTGTGGTGTCGAACACTTTTCAAAATCAAAATCATTTGATATAAAATCTTACCTTGATCTGGCCTCCTCTAAAACACTTGTAGGTGATTGCAAAGGAGCACAACGTTCTGGAATTTTGGGAGTGGCATCATTTGCTAAAGATTTACGACCCTGAAATAAAACATCAAACATTTTCAAAAAAGTCTAATAATCATATTTGTTTTTTCAGTATATTCCAAACAACTTTTTTATACCAGTATGTTTATTTTTTATTTATAAGATCATTTAGTTCCTTTTCCCAAACATTTTCATTCTAAATATTGGAAATCATGTATGAGTAGTAAATATATTCAATTCTTTAGTTCTACGAAAAAAAAAATGCTCTCATAAAATTTTAGGGGCACCTTGATTTTTTTCAAAAACCTAAATTTTTGTTTATAGGATGCTTTTATCAGGGTTTTGTCTATCTGTGGTGTGAAATATTCCTAAAAGATGTCATGAACTTTAGACAAGGGGGTGGAGGTATTGAACAATATCATCTAGAAACAGTTATACGAGTTTTCTCTTAACATTCCTTTCACATTGTTTGTAGACTGCGTGATCCTCATCTACGTCACTCCTCTTTGTTTACTGTGCCTGCTTGTGAGTGGACTGTCCTACCACTAGACCATTGCAGGTGGGAAATAAACAACAACAAAATGAATTAATCATTGCAAGGACATTATACTGTAAAATGGGGGAGGGGGGACCTCATACAATCCCATACGATCAATTAATACAATTTTAGACAAAGATTTTAGATATTCAATCTTTTTTACTCTTACCGTATTATTTCTAGATCTAGGAGTGGCCGATCCCTTTGGTGTTGCAGACCCTTTTGATCTTGGTGTTGCCGATTTCTGACGCATAGATGCCCTGCGACCTACTTTCTGTCTTGTTGGTCCACTATTATCACTATTATCACTGTCACTTTCTGTAGATTTAATTTCAAATACGTCACCATCATCATCCTCAAGTGTAACATTAGGAGAAATTTCACTGTAGCATTTCCTGTAAATGTTAGTGAATGAAAATTATTATATTGTTGGTAAAATGAGACTACAAGGGAAAGGATAATGACAATCGGTCGGTATCTGGACCTGAGCAACCAACAGATTTAAATGTAGATAGACTATGGGTGTTTTATCAGTCTCTGCACCATGTAGAAAGTTCCTTACTACAGATTCATGAAGTTCACAAATTTTGGTTACTCTGTAGATTCCAAATACCAGATTGAATGAAAACAGGTTTTGAAAGAAAATTTTAAAATGTTTAAACATAAAACCTTAAATATGATTTTCCAAATAAAATTCAAGATTGCTAAAGGGAAAATTATAGGTACTGATAGGTGGAAAAATAGAAGCAAATCTGTATTCTTGCTTTAACCTAATTTCATGTTTATCTGACAATAACATCAACCTGACCTTCAACCTATAATTTGACCCAAATTCTAAATATCATTCACCAAATTTGGTACAAAATGAAAAATAAGTCAAATTCTTCATTTTGTAAAATTAAAAAAAATTATCCTTTTGATAAAATAACAAATTTTCTAATTAACATCTGATCATTTCTCCTACCTTGATTTTTCTCTCAATCTTCTAACTATTGGTGATTCATCTCCAAATTTCTGACTGAGTCGTCTTTTGACAGGACGGTCCGTGCTTTCTGGTGTTTTATTTCTGAATGATGTATAATTGTCCTCAGAAACCTTACGTACAACAACACTGGGAACTCTCTTTATAGATTTGTTGGCTGATTTGGGTTCATATTTATCTACATTTGAAAATGATACTCTAGAACTTCTCCTCCTTGGCTCAGTCCGACACTTTTTCATGATGGAAGTAAAGTCTTCTCCGGACGTATCTAAAGCAGGACTCCTTTTTCTTTTAACAGGTGTTACATAATTAGTGTTCTTAATTGGTGTGACTTTATTTGAAACAGCTTTCAGAACTTCTTCTTGCTGAACCCTGGACCGTCTTCGCAAAGTAGCAGAACCAACTTTTCCCGATGCACCGGACTGTTCCGAGGATGTTGAGGATGTGGAAATTAAAGATATAGAATCACTGTTGTCATCATCCATAATTTTACTGACAACCTGGTCAAAAACAAGTCTTGAATTTCTAGCACTGTTTCTTTCAGCTTTCTTTGATGCTGTAAGAAAAGTATATGGTAACATGAGGTCATTGAGTTGTAAATTATTTATGGGTTAACTTAAATAAAACTTTTGCTGTTTACTGGAAGTTAACTGACATGAGGGTAGAGTACACTTTCTTGTATTATAATTACCTCCTTTCCACAGTTTGTCCTATGCCATAAATCATAAAAAGTTGGATAAATGAAAACGAACCATCTAACTGCTTAAACTTACGCTGTAGAAAATAGTTATCTGAGATTCAACCATTAAAACACTTCTTTGTGTCTAATTTGAATCTTGTTTCATTTGCATACCAGTGATTTTCGTACCTGATATTTACTGCCAAAATTGGGTAGTTTCCCCTTGCAAAATGACTAAAAATTTATAATTATTCAATCATGCAAAATATTGTGATTTTTTTAATGAATTTTATGTCCATAAAGGACAAAAAAAAGAGGAAACCATGTGGTTTCAAAGTACATTATGAATGATGATGTGATTTTGCAGCAATAAAAAAATTCCCAATTTGGTCTTTTTTCCCGCTACTTTTTCGCAAATATACTGCATACTAAGAACTAGGATGCCGTTTATTTTAAATTGAAAACGCTTTGAAACTTAACTGAACAATGAAGACAATCGAAAATGTTTATATTCCCCTGAGGATGCTTAATTAAATTATAATCATTCTCGTGAAATCTGTTGTTTTAATATAGGTTGTAGGACCCTAATTAAGTGTCAATGACCAAATGTCAGGACAAGTGAACTTTGACCTATACATGTATTTTGTAACCTGTATTTTTATACTTCTGAATTAAATGTCAAACTAAGACAAATTACAAAAAAAGTAAAGATTTTACATGCATTTTATTATTTTTTTCTTCAAAAAAAATATAGCCATTTTTTACTCTTTGGGTATTTCAAGATATTAAAACTTGTAAAATATTTATACTAGTATATGATGATAAACTGATATTAACATTCAATTTAACATTTATAAGGGAACTAGTATTATTTTAAATATTATTTTAAGCCAATCTAGTTCAGTTATATGGCAGATTTAAAGCCTCAAAAGTTCAGTCAACCAGTATTTGGTACCTGAGGAGTATTTGTCGGGGTTTACATCATAAAGAGTACAAGGAAATTGACAAAGGAGGAAACCAATCAGAATGACAAAAATATTACCTGAATTTTTATGTGAACCACTAAAGACACCAGATTTATTTATATCTTTTACAGATGGCACCAACACATCTTCTTGTACATCTTTGTATTTCTTTCCTCCGTTACTAAAAGCATCCATATTTTGTGGAATTACACTTAAAGCACTTCCTAAGGAGCGTCTTGTTCTTTTACTGTCACTAAAATTGACATTTTCCTTGAGTCCGTTACCTAAACTTCTTCTAGTTGATTTAATTTGTTTTTCTTTCAAATCATAAAAGTCCTTTCCATTAAACTTGCGAGTGACAAAATAAGACTCCATTTTCTTATCATTTTGTTTCAATGGAACATCTTCGGGTCCACATTCTACAACCTTGAAAGTAAAAAATAAAAGATTCAGACAGACATTAAGGAAAATAATTCTGAAAATATGAAAGTCTTAAAAATGAGCTTGAATCTGATTAAACTAACATTACAATAGTAAGCAATTTGTATTCGATATGCATTTGTTCATTTCTCTAAAATTTACAATAATGTGGTACATTTTGGATACTTAAAATTTCAAAAGAGAAATATATTGGTATCAATTACCTGTGATAGTTTAATATCTGTTTATGCTCGAGTTACTGAACATGTTCCAATCAGACAATGCATGAACTAATCAACATTTACCGGTGATAGTTTATGCATGAGTCACCCGACATTTGCCAGTGGTGGTTTATGCATGATCTACCCGACATTTGCCAGTGGAAGTTTATGCACGAGCTACCCGACATTTGCCAGTGACATTTTCTGGATGATTTGTTCAACATTTTTCAGTAATAATTTCTGGATGACTTGCCCCCTATTTTCTACTTGACATTTTCTGGAGGACTTATCCAACATTTTACTGAGATAGTTTCTGGATTTACCTGACATTTTCCAGTTACAGTTTTCTAGATGACTTACCTAACATTTTCCAATAATAGTTTCTGCAAAACTTAACTAATATTTTCCAGTTATAGTTTTCTAGATGACTTACCTAACATTTTCCAGTAATAGAGTCTGCAAAACTTAACTAATATTTTCCAGTTATAGTTTTCTGGATGACTTACCTGACATTTTCCAGTAATAGTTTCTGCAAAACTTACCTAACATTTTCCAATTATAGTTTTCTGGTTGTCTTACCTGACATTTTCCAGTAATAGTTTCTGCAAAACTTACCCAACATTTCCCAGTTTTAGTTTCTGGATGACTTACCCAACATTTTCCAGTTTTAGTTACTGGATGATGACTTACCTGACATTTTCCAGTGATAGTTTCTGGATCAATCTCTTTTGACACAGTATTACTGGTATTAAGATAAACCTCTGATTCTTTTGGTTTGCCATACTGGTGACTTAGTTTTTTCATAGCAACAGCAGAAATCTCTGATTGTGTCCAAAACCACTGCACTACAGCAACTGGCTCCTCTGAAAGATAATTTGAAAAGGATTCATATTTCAAACTATGTGAAAACAGAAGCTGTACTAATTTTGGGGGAGAGAAACTTTTGCCATTTTTGTCAAGATAATTACATTAATTGCATTAACTTTTCAGGTCCTCACACTGTTATGAACCTCACTTTTATGCCTCATGTGACAATGTCCTTTACTTTAAATTTCACAACTAAATACTTGGCAATGAATTGTAACTAATTATGAATTGTTTGGCAGAAAACATGACATTTTGTTAATACAGTGGAACCTGTCAAAGGGCTTTTTCTATAGTATCCACAGGGCCAAAATTTGGCCCCATTTAATGCAAAATGCATGTATTTCCCCCAAATTTGATGAAAAAAATCCCAATATGATGTTGAGATCATAACCGGAATGAAAAAAAAAACACAATGTATTTGGGGAAATGCATTCAAATTTCCATGTGTGCACAGAGTTTTCCCCAATATGACACAATTTCACTTTAAAATTCCCAATTCTGTTGCCAATGGCATTTCCCCAAAATTGACAGAAAAAGGTCTGTGTCAAGAGAGGCCACCCTATCTGTCACTGAAAAGTGGTCTAATAAGACAGGTGGTCTCTCAAAAGAGGTTTTGTCTGAAGGATTATTTTCAATATAACAGTTCTCTTGTATGTTGTCGTTCATCAAAGTGGTCGGTCAAGACAGGTTTCATACAATGACAACATAAACACTAGAACAATGGCCAGACAATTAGACCTGGGGATGAATTTGTTCTTTCAGCTGCTTGGGTCCAGGACTTTTTGTTTTTCATTAAATTATGCCTGGTTCCAGTCCTCGAACATCTGGGTCATATCACAATATCTTTATAGATATGTTTGATGTTATCATTGGATGAAGACTATGGATCAGAAAATTATAAATGATTGGACTTAACAAAAAAAGTCAGGAAAGAAAAAGAAAAATGACAGAAGAATCATTAACTGATTCAAAGTTGTTTAAAAGTCCTGAGACTTACATTATGAGAAAATGACAGGGTCTGAAAGTAAATATGCAGGTCTCAGACCTTGGACTCACAAAATCTTCAACCCCTCGCAGACCTTAAAAAACACTGAAATGTCAAACACATATGGCAATATACGTACTGGTCTGGTAAATGTCCTCAATTCTGGCAATAAGAGGTCGGTCTTCTTCGTCATCATTGGCGATCAACACACAGTCACCTACGCTATATTTGATTTCATTCAATTCAAACTGCCTATAACAAAGAAAGATGAAATCATAATTGAACAGTGTTCCTCAATTAGGAAGTTACAGATAGTTGTCACTTATCCTCATAACAAGACAGTAGGGGTACCTGTAAATGACCAATCAGGACAAGTACCATTCAAAGTTTATGAAAAGATTTATAGAAATTTTTCAAAATTATCTCAACTTGTATAAATGTGTCATGATAAAGAAAAGTTGAATGTTCATTTAAAAACCTGTAATACATATTAAAAAGCTGATAACAATTTTATAGCCAGAAGATGAAGACACTTTGACTAAACATAATGAGTGGGGTTGTTCTTGTTGTATTGTTTATAATGTCCCACTCAAGAATCTTTCACTCATTTGGAGATGTCACCAAATGCTGGTGAAGTGCTTCGAATTTTGGCTCTTACGGCCATTGAGCAGTGAGGGTTCTTTTACACACTTACTGTGACATGGGACCTCAGTTTTTACTTTCTCATCCAAAGGAATGAGTGGGGTTATAACAGACACAATTTTGAAGGGAAGCAACTAACGACTAATTATACTAAGTCTAGTTTAGATTGCCTAATTGGTTTCGGAGATGAAGATTATTTTTTGAAAAAAAAAAAAGATTAACAGTGATGGCAACAGATGCCAAGCAACGACTAATTATACCAAGTTTAGTTTAGATTGCCTAATTGGTTTCAGAGATGAAGATTATTTTTTGAAATAAAAAAGATTAACAGTGATGGCAACAGATGCCAAATGATTGCAATTGTTCTGTAAGCCAGAACATTACCACTTGGAAACTTTTAAAATGCAAAAAAAAAAAGAATATCTGGACCATCTCTCTCCTAATGCAATGTTTTTTTCTTAAGCTTTCACAATTTTTTTTTCTTCAAAATTCCAAATTGTAAAATTCTAAAACATACCGTAGGTAAACTCCAGGGTTTTTTCTTACCTTTTTCAGATGAACGCCCATGGCGCTGGAATTGGAAATTTTGCATCATTTTTCTAATTTTTTGTTTCATTTATTTTGCTATTTGTTATTCTTTTTTATCTTTTTTTATTGTCCAGCTGCCATATTTCAACTTTCATGAAAAACAATGATTGAAAATATCAGTAATTAAAATAACAAATACAGTTCGACCTCTCCTCCAAGACCCACAGCAAAAGGTCATTTCGGGTTTGTTTCAGTTTGTCATGTTTCATATTCTTTTTGTGAGACAAAATCACATGTGACCGACTTACTATCATTATAATTGACCTCTCCAATACAACATGAAGCCATCCGCTTCATCACAGTAATGAATTTATCCATGACTTTGCTGCTGTCACAGATGCTAACATTTATTTACCAAATACACGTATACATTACAAATTTCCGAAAAACATGCTTTCATTGACAGAAAAGGCACATTTGAGTGTTCCAGAAAAATCAATTTTCACTTAACAGACAAAATTGTAGATAATAACTTATTTCCATATCCATGTACAACAATATCTTCAGATAAAATATTGTTCTATTTCTACCATCGCCATAACGGCAGTATAAATATTGACCAATTTGTATGGAAAGTTGATTTCTACTTCTCTTATTTTTAATGTCCAAAATTATAAAATACGATATCCTGAAATATGATATTATGTCTAGGTAAAAGAAAATGTCTGCATATAATTTTTTAAGTGTGTTTTCAATCCATAAACAAGTGTTTTGGTAAACTTTTGTATTTTCAGTTATTGGTAAGACCACCTCATTTATTAGACCAACTTAAAAAAAATATTGTTGCCATCTTTTTGCCACTGATTTGGGGCTAACTCTTGAAAGGATTATCAAATCCTTATATATAATGTTGTGTCTGAAAGCTAAAAAATGTCCTCTCTGGGGCAAGACTGTAATGTTTACTAAAATCTGTAAACGTTTACATGATACTGGTAATCGAAATGTAAACATGTAACCATACAGCCGGACTACCTACATGTAGTACTGTAATACTATTTTTTTTATAGACTACATCTGTAATAGGTCATAACCATGGTAAAAGTAGACAAAAATTCAGCCAGACTTTAAATTAGTTTGTTACCATAAATCTTTTTTTTTTTCAGAATACAAACATGGAGCCCTGTGGCTTATAAATTTCCAAAATTCACGAATTCCAATATATGTGTTCGTAAAGTTTCAATGTGGCAAAGTTAAAAAATAATTTCGTTTCACATTTGATTTGCAAAATCCAAAGTTACATGGCATCCGATTGAAAGCATGCATGGCAAGGCATCCAGTTAAGTTTTCAAAAATAGAAACTTACAAGCAGCAGGCCCAACGAGGGTTTTTATAATGCAAACATTGATACCTATCTTACGTTGGGTTCAATGTATATGTTTCTCTATTATCATGAAATAATGTATAAAATTTAAATAATATGAACTTGATCTTCGATTTATTATCTATATGTTACTGTATTCATGAAATTAAACTGAATGTTCAGCGCTCTACAATGCGACCAAATCACTTGCAAATGTGACCAATTTTTTTAGGTTTTGGCAATTGTTTATTGTAATTCAGTCGCAACATTGCAACCCCAAGAAGGAAATAAAAAGTTTGTTTGTTTACACTGTGAAATTATATTATCGAAATCATGATTTGTTATGCGCTTTACAACAACCAATTTGGATATTCATTTTCAATAAAATAGAGCGTCTAACTCACGTTGATTACTGTATAAAAACATGTTGTATGCGGTCATGTTTTTGACTTGAAACTTTCCGAACAGACTATGATGACATTTTCTTTTCAGTGTCAATTACAACAGAAGCATCTTCCTCTTCATTGGACACTAGCAAATTTAAATGTAGTTTGTGTTACAAGAATACTGGAACCAAGTTATGGCTAGTGTTCGACGAGGAGAGCGGCAGACCTGACAGGCATAGCCGAAATTGGAAATTTTATCTGTAAATTAAGATCGAGAGTCAAACACCCAACTGTCGGACAAAAACCTTATAAAGAACTTTATAGGTGTATGTCTGACGTTGGGGTGTTTGACTCTCGATTTTAGCTTACAGATTAAATTTCAAATTCTTGTAAGCAGACACTGTGTTTTGTAAATTCTGTCGAAAAGAAACCGGCGTTATAAATTCAAAAACGGAATTTAAGTGTACCTCAATATTGAAGCAACAAATATGAAAAATATAGGAATATGAACACACTCGGAAAAAGGACAACAGTTAATCTTGTTTTAAATGGATTGAAACAATAAAATGTCATGTCAGCTTAAAAAATTCATGTTTTATTTCATTTCATCCAGCAGATTTTTTAAAACAAGAACACATACGCATTATCTATACATATATCTATTGGCGAGTAAAAGTTTCTGGCTGGCTAGTAAAATTTCTGGTTCACTGGCCAAATGATGAGTGAATTTTTTAGTGTTGTAGAGCCCTGAATGTTATTTTATCTCCTTTCCGTACCTCTTTCAGTCTCTGATCTGCACACATGGGGATTATGGGGCTCAAAGAAGGTTATTTTTGTGATTATTATAATTACCTGTTGTACACCTATTATACAATCTATGTAATTATCAGTCATATTAAAATGTTGTATCTAAATAGATAAATGACACCGAGCAATGTGGTTTAGCTTTATTTTACTTTTTTTATTCAGGGTAATAACATTACTGAACCATTCCCTTTCCGTGCCTCACAGGCACTAAATTTAGAGAAACAGAAAATAAGGGCATACACTGAAAGCAACTGTAATGTAACACTTTACCTGAATGGGAATTTAAGTACTTAAGTACTACAAAAGATGTTTTACTGCATCTTGCCATAAAGAAAATAACTATTATGCATTTATGGTCCAGGGGAGGGTTCCTGATTTTACCTACAAATTAAGTGCTTTGTAGACATGCAATCACATTGCCCATGTCGTGTACACGATTAAGAAAATTGTAAACGTTTATTGACAATAACCTAAATGTAAACATGTGAAAATGCTACCGCCTTACTCAGGAGTTAGGACACATGAAAGATTTTCTTAAAGAACAAACCTTGGATCCCTTAGCATGTCTTCTGTAAAATTCCAAAAGTACCACGAGGATATTTCCAAGTGAAAGCCACATCAAGTGGCTAATGTCTGGAAATTTCCTTTCATGATTTCATATCTTTTATATGCCTTTTTCCAAGAAATTTTGGGTTTCCAAAGTTCAGCAATTTTTAGAATATGTCATTATGTTCATGTCTCCTAATACTAGGCAATAAGTGGCAGATTTAGAGGGGGCGTGGGGTGGGGGTGGGGGGTGCACACACACACCCTAAAATTGATTGGTTTTTTTTTAAAATAGAAAATAGTAAATCAAGTTTTTTGTGTCTGGAGGACTAGAAATAATCTCTCAGAACTTTTAAAATAACAAAATTTCTTAAAATTAATCCAGAAAAATGATTTCCATATCTTTAAAAAAAAAATCTTCTTTAAATGTTCTTTTAAGTTTGTATGGGTTGAAACTAGGGCTATCATTGATGGGAAATTAGATTTCGATATATCAATAAGTAAAAAGGATCAATATACTGTTAAATCGAATAATATGGTACTTCTATGAATAATGTATTCAAAATATATAGACTCATTATAATACTTAGGTGCTTTACTGTGTAATTTATTATCTGATGATTAAAGAAAATCATTGCAAGGAAAACATTGTTTATTTGAACATACTGAACAGTAAAAATAAAACATATCATAGTTTG
Source organism: Atrina japonica (assembly GCA_030159075.1). Classification (NCBI taxonomy): domain Eukaryota; kingdom Metazoa; phylum Mollusca; class Bivalvia; order Pterioida; family Pinnidae; genus Atrina; species Atrina japonica. The sequence continues at coordinate 412,510 of BROG01000030.1, read as the reverse complement.
AAAATATGAAGTAAAACAAATGGAAAATTTTGGAAATTGTAAAAGAAAGTACATACTGTGAAATGCATTATGAAATGTGGCGATACTAAAAAAAATGTATCGATTATCGTACTGAATCAATTTGTAAATTGATATATCAACATCGAGTCTATCAATGACAGTCCTAGATGAACCTCAAGTTATTTTGGGTAAATAATTAGTCTGTCAATTTAATGTATTATTTAGGATTAAAACAATATCGAGTCAGTGTGATAATTAATCCCAGGGTTTTTAAAATCAGAACATTTCTGAGAAGCATACCCTGAACCACAGGGTAAACCTAGTCCTACAGTATAGGACCTCAGGTGGCGATATTTACTAGCATAGGACATCAGGTGGCAATATTTACATTTTCTGTTATTCTATTTTTATCTATTTCGCTATGTACTATCTATATTTAATATTTTTATTATCAAGCATTTGAAGAAAAATATGAAATGAAAAACAAACATGATAAATATCACAAAATAATGAAAATATTTTTTTTTCTGAAGGATGCATAACACTCGACCCCTTTATGAAATATTACCTCACAATTAAAACAATGTCAAGAAACGATAGATGACCGACTGATTGACTGCCATCCAGGTATTTATTATTTAAAATTCTCTTCAAGTGAGTCGGTCACCTAAGCCCAGGTTTTCCCAAATAAAACTATGAAGGGTTGACAAGGGATTCTGACGGGGCAATACGATATAATGGCCGCGACAGAATCCCAAAAGGGATTACTATCATTTATGATACCCCATACCTCACCTCACCTGGTATCACTATCCGGTAATTTCGGCACAGAGTAACTTCGGTACTTGTAAGCAAGTATTTTTGGCACATTCAAAAACTTTTTTTTAGGAATCATAAATTCATAACGAGACATTAATTTATTTATCTTAATCAATATTAGCTGCTGATATTGCCTGTTTATGTACCAAAAATATCTGATGCTGAAAATTTAAGTGCTGAAGTTACTTATACAAGTGCCGAAAATACTTGATGCAGAAATTACTAAAATTCACCTCGGGGCCTCTTTAAAAAAAAATCTACATTTGCAACATTACCCCTAGTGAAGTATATTTGCAATGTTCATGATACTTGAGTTTAATTGCACGGCGGTCTTGTATGTAGAATTCCAAGTTTACATGCGCGACAGCCGTACGATTAGCTACTGCACTTTCCCTAACACCACCCACTGACCCAGTCCAGGGGCCGGGCTAGTTATGAATTTTGTATCATTTTTTAACCATAAAGGCACTGCGAGTAAACAAACTTGTAATGTTTTTCCTCAGGTCTCCTCCTGTCTTTTATGATACCATCTCCAATCCACCCAAAATAATTTGTATTAGACACAGCTGGAAAATAATTCTTCTTTGAGTTAGCCTTCATGGTTCTTGTTGTGAAAAATTTCCCGCTGAATTTGATCGGAACTCCTTGGACTGCATTAAATAATCCGTTGTTTTATCATTAGCCTGGCTCCCTATCGGAAACAGGGTTATGTTGATCAATGTCATAAAAAACTTAAACTCATCATTCCATTAGCAATGTCCCGAAACGCATAGAACTACTTCTCTAAGGATATCATACCCCAAAATACAAATTTCGTTTGCAGATCTATCATTTAAACGCATTACTATTTTGTTTACTTTAAGCAGTGATGTCATAGATTTTTTTTCAATCAAGGAAATCCAAGACACAAAAAGATAACGAAATAACTCATAGTATTCAGTATTAGTCACTAGCCTACTCACTTTGACTGTCACTGCTGACACTGGCTGCGTTTAGTGTAGTAGGCTTATTTGTAGACAACGTACACGATCAGTAAACAATGGCTTCAAGAGGGAGAAGGGTTCACCAATCGAGAGGGGGTTTCCAGAGTAATGTTGTTGACGAAAATACAGGACAAGGCATCCACCCTTCAATTTTGAAACAGGCCAGGCGGAGTGGGCAGTTAAACTTATCCGGAAGAGGACTGGCAGCAGGTGAGACCAGAGTTGGAGACAGACTGGATAAAGTTAAAACCAGAATGTTGGGCTTTATATATCACCGCTAGAACTAAATAAGAATACCTAGTCAAATTAAATTACGTTTTTAAAGACAAGTTAAAACTAGATAAAAATGCTTTGAGATATGTACAGTGCTCGACCAATTTAGACACCTACATTCTCCCAGCAGTTAAAAATTTTACAACTGATGTTTCATATATTCACATCAGCTCAATAGAGAACTTTTGAGTTAGCCCGGATTACCGTAATGATCCTGCATTTATTCGTGCCTTCTCGATTTTGTTCTTGATATGTTCTTCCAGTTTTCACATTTACCTTTGCAATGTATGTAAAGTAAATGGAAATATTTTAACTTTTTAGCACATTAAATTTATTTTGTATAAAGAAACCCAAGAGACCCTTAAAGCATACCACAGTGGGTTATTTAGTTGAACTTGAAATTACTGAAATGTATCAGGCAGAGAAAAATGTGTGGACAGACTGGGAATCAAACCCAGGACCTTCTAAACACTTGCAGGGCGGTTTTACCGATTGTGCTATGGGGGCTATCTATATATTATCGAAACCGGAAATAACATTGAGGAACATTTTTCTAGAATCACGGAACTAGTGATAATAAAAGCAGGATTATAACGGTAATCCAGGCTAACTCGAAAGTTCCCTATTGCAGATCCTCCCAAAGATTAATAGTATTCGGGCAAAATCGACATCATGTACTGATGTAGATGCTTCTCAGGGATCAGTCACAGAGTTAAATAGTTTCAGTGATTCCAGGGGTCCGACTAATTGGATACTCTACTATTTTTAGGAAATATATACATTATTAAATAAACAATTTAACATTTTATTGTACTTTTAGAACGATTTATGATCTAAAATTAGATAATTAATTTTAAAGGGATTTAAAAATTTCAGCCATCCGTTTGTATTGATGTTTCCGGATCCTATGACATGGATGTTGTTCTATGATAGGATCCTTTATTTCTGTATTTAGTTTTCTATTTATTTGTTATAATTATATTTATCGTTTTTATCAAATCGATAAACCAAATCATATGAATAGATATAGATAGAAATGAAACAAATTTATGCGGGACAAATGTATACTAGGTTCCATGCCGTAGATCCCAACTCAGGACTAGAATCTTTTCTGGTACATTGTTACACTTAAATAATATTTTATCAAAAATAATACATCGGATATGAATGTTTGTGCTATATATTACCACTTTATTAACTAATTATAGTCTTATAACTCCATAGTACATTGAAAATCTGTAGAGTACTCTAGCGTACTTTAATTAGTCTGACCAGTGATTCCAGTATTCAGATGAACACTGTGTTTTACTTCCCTTTTGATTGTATTTCAAGACTGAATATGATTAAACAATATTATAAACATTTACTGATAACAAAATATTGAAGTAAAACAACAGAGCAGACTTTTTAAACAATCAGAAAGTAGGAAGTGTTATTCTTCAAAAAGGACATAGCTTGAAAGCTTTACGTCACTTTTGCATGGTGATCTATATATAATGTGAACTTCAATGTTGGAGAATTCAACTTGTGTAATGTATGTAATGTTAGAATTTATAGTAATTTGAACATCATCTTGATTTAAGTTTAAATTTTAGATCAATAGAATAGTTAGAACAGGAAATATGTTGCATTTGGAGGAGAGACTAAATACACCCTCATGAATGGTAACATCCTGATTGTCTGACCATCCAATAATCAGACGGTTTGACTATCCAAGACTGCCAAAAGTTTTTATTTTTGTTGGTTCCTTTTTAAACACAACTTAAAGCCCTTCCCCAAGGATGCTCCTTGCCAAGTTTGGTTGAGTTATGTTAAGTGGTTCTTCAGAAGAAGTCGAAAATGTGAAAAATTTACGGACAGACAGGTAGTAATCACAATACATTGAAATTTGTATATAACAACCTCCTTAAGGACATAAGAAAACCGTCTTTGTAGGGAGGTGGTCTTTATATAGAGGTTGATTTGTACATAAATGGTACTATTGGGGACAGCAGAAAATGGTCTTTGTGACCAGTGGTCTTTATACACAGGTGGTTCCTAAGGCAGGTTTTACTGTAGTTTACTTGAATCTTTGGCTGAGATGAGCTCTGAATGATCAAAACAACAAATAAATAAATATATAAAATAATAAATAAATTATATAGTTTCTGTTTTAATTGATATCAGTGGCATTTTCCAGGAGAAGGGGGCTCTGGAATATCCAATCCGTCTTCTTTCTTTTTATATTTGTTTACCTAGGGTAATATCCCCCTTCGTTTGTCTGTTGGACTATTGGACCGTCAGACAATCGAACCGTTAGACTATTGAACCGTTAGACTATCGAACCGTCAGAATGTAGGCGTGTATCTGTTTATTTGACCCTCAGTTTATTTCATATACACCATTATCTTCCAACTAGGTTAGCGCTTGTACTGGTTGAGCACTGGTACATAAACTCTCGTCAAATGACATTTTTACAGTTTGAAATTTCTTTGTATTTCTATGTGGAAAATATTTCTGCTGTATCTTTGAGAAATCAAAAGCCAAAAAAGTTTTACCAAGTTTATTTTATTTCATTTCTTAGTCTAACCAGCATTATATAATGCCTAACAGGCTAAATATATATCACTGGTCTTACAGATTCTATTTGACATTTATTAAGGGGGATATTGAGTTAGGATACTGCGTTTTTAACTTGTACATCACCCTTCAATAGCCTTTTTGTCAGTGTGAACTGTAGCCTTGAAGGATACTTGATAAATCTTTCATGTATATATGTGTATATTATCTGCTAAAACTGAAGTGCTCTAAATTAATTTTGCTATGAAATTTGCCATTGTAATTAATGAGATCAAAACAATGCATAGAATTACCAGAGTATATTCTCAGGAATGACAAGATAAACAATAAGATAATCCCTAAAACCATTGGAATGACACAAATTAACTCAGTCACCCCTGAGACACATTTGGACTGGCTTAGTCCTTGATTTTCAGAAGAGCCCATTGTTTTTCAGGGGTTGATGAGTTAATCCTTGACTGTGACAAGGAACCTTGGTTTCTTTCACTAACCAACTGCAAGTTTTAAAAATGAACAGAATTTTACTGACTATAGCTATGTGTATATATGGTGTATTACTGTATATGTGTTTTGATGATGTTTATGTGTGTGTTGTAGTTTCTTGTTCTCTTTAATTTTATTTCAGTCCCAGATAGTGTTTGGCGATTGAACATAGATGTACCAGAGGAAGCTAGAACTGTGTCATTAGATGATGCAGAAGACAGATGGTGGGATCAGACTGACCTGACTAAACTCATATTAGCGTCTAATAGCTTAGTAGAACTGTCAGAGGATATCAAAAACTTTCCAGCATTAACTGTGCTAGATGTATGTTCTTAGTTTTTTTTAAAATGTCTTTTTTTTTTTTGAGTAAATCACACAGGACGAGTGTCAAACCATGTTCACTGTTGTTGCCATTATTAGTTTAACGTGTGTTGAATGAAATATTGTGTAATCAGAAATTTTCATGGAGTTACAGTTTTGTTGTTTTTAGGAATAAGACAAGTTCAATGACATTAAACTTTGTTGAAATGAAAAATATTCTGAGATGTCTGACCAGCATACATGTGCCCTATTGTATTTCTATCTGATTTGTGTTGTTTTCTTTTCTTTCTAATAAAGAACAAACATTTTTTAATTACATTTTTGTGCCTATTAAGTTATACTAAGATTAATTGGACATTTAGTCTTAATGGCCTTGTTCTGGCCTTAACAATTATGAGGACCCCTTTAGTGTTGTCTCGGGTAACTTCTAAGGCATGGATGGTATATTTTATTGAGACTGAATCGTTTGGATGTTTTTGGTTTGTTGACAGGTTCATGATAATAGTATAGTGTCTTTACCAAAGAGTCTTGCAGAACTAGAAAATTTGGCACGTTTAGATTTTAGGTAAGTTTTCTGCATTAATCTGACTAAAAGATGACATGATTTTAAGTATCCCTTGTAAAGAGAGTGCAGTAAACATATACATTTGTCTGGGTCTTAGCCAATTGACCATTCTTGTGATAATATACTGTTGATATGCATAAAAGTAAAAGTAGATCCATCAAAAAGCTAATAAGATATTTACACTTACATCACTGAGGGTTGATTACAGCAAACTTAGTCAATTTTAAGGGACTACCTATTTTGAGACCATATTTCTGTGGCAAAAAGATTGGTCTCTCAAGTCAAATCAGAATTATATTGCCTCTTGTGAATGCACTAAAAGACCTGATCTGATGCTGTATTCTCAGTAAGAATTGACCTGAGTAGTTTTTGATTTCTGCATTCATTTGAGTCCCATCGATTTCTTTTATTTTGTTTTCTAGTCGAAATAAACTCAAAGAATTACCAACCAGTGTAACATGCCTAAGAAATCTGAAAAGTCTTCATGTAGAATACAATGAAATCACAGACTTAAGTCCGGATATTGGTTCATTGAGTCAGCTAGAGGATCTGGTAAGAAAATACGGAATGTATTAGTCTGCAATATGTATGTGATTTATATGTCTACTTATCACACCCGTGTAAGAATCTATTACTTTCTCACAGTGGACAGGTGTATCTACTGTTTTGTCATGCCAGAATTTCTCTGTCCACATCCTAGGGTGTTAACAAGCTACATGCACTATGATGTTACGATATAATTTCATAACTCTTGACTTCTAGATCAATTCTTCTGTGATTGGAATATATTGCATTAAAATTGTGTCAGAGTTTATTTATGTGTACAAGTTACGTGTATTTGAATCATGGGAGAAAAATGATCAAATGTGGGTGTATTGAGGTGAAAGAAAAATTTCCACCCTCATGGTAAGATTCTAGAAGTCCAGTCCTCGGGAGACCATCAGATTGGACAACCACATTCTTATCACTCTGGTGAAGATTTCCTTATCCACTCCACACACCCATGTAACATTCTAATTCTCTGCAATATTTACATGAATTCCCTGTCCATTTATGACACCCATGTAAGATTTATAAGAATTTTTCATATGTTCCCTTGAAATATGAAACATATGAAAAAGTATTTTCTCTCATGCCTTTATTGATAAAAAATGTAAAAATAAAAATACATAAACACTGCCGCGATATTGAAAATGCCAATATTTTTCTGATTTCATTCATCTTGGTTCTAGATGATGAAATCTGTCAGATTTGAAAGTAATGGACATTAGAAAAAATTTCTCTTTGATTAGTGGACCAAGTCAGTTCAGCTTTTTAGATCACCATTTTGTGATATGGTACTTACATTCCTTCCACTGTCACATGATATGAAAAAGGGGTCATGTGGTATGAAAGGTATTATGTGATATGAAAGAAAGGGATCACATGGTATGAAAGATGGACTTTGCCTTCATGAGTTTCTTTAATTGGAAAAATCATATTTTTTATACACGGTATGAGAGAATCTATTAGTCTGCAATATGTATATGAATGAAGTTTTGGTCTTGTAGGATTTATCAAACAATCAGTTGAAAACGTTGCCACAACAAATAGGATACCTGTCACATGTCATGAAGCTCAATGTATCCAACAACAAAATTTCACAACTTCCACCAGAAATTGGATGTATGAATGGTAGGTTTCAATTTGAAAACTAAAATTGCAACCACATGACAGAAAATGTTAGTTAAAAACCAATAAATAAGTTGCTCATTCCAATAAATATTTTTTTTATGTCAAAAAACTTTCATTTAAGGATATATAACAATTCAATCACGGATTTGAATTTAAGTAATTTCACATTAAATCATACATCCCTCAAAATAATGGATTCCACTTCTCAGTAATTTCACAGCACATTCCAAATATGTCTCTAGGGTAAATGAGATAGTTATACTCTAATTATTAACAAATATAGGACATTATCTTTGATGTTAATTTTCCTTTGTATTTTTTGTCTTGTTGGTTTAATTTATTTTGAATTTGCTCTTTTTCTTCCAGCTCTGCGATATTTTGAGGCCACTCATAATCAGATTGAGTCTTTGCCCTCAGATTTTGGAAATCTTTTGCATTTGGAACAGTTGTATTTACGACATAACCGTTTAACTGGAATTATTAACAAATATAGGACATTATCTTTGATGTTAATTTTCCTTTGTATTTTTTGTCTTGTTGGTTTAATTTATTTTGAATTTGCTCTTTTTCTTCCAGCACTGCGATATTTTGAGGCCACTCATAATCAGATTGAGTCTTTGCCCTCAGATTTTGGAAATCTTTTGCATTTGGAACAGTTGTATTTACGACATAACCGTTTAACTGGAATACCATTGTTAACAAACTGCCAGAACTTAAAGGTATTTATAATTGGATTGAGTATGATATACAGTGAAACCTTGCTATGAAGACCACCAACCTGACAAACTCAACATGCTCTCATTAACAAGGTGGTCTGTTAGGTGAGAGTCTGGACATATTTGATATTTTTATTTATTGAGAAATTTTCAAGAGACTGAATGCTTATGGTCTTAATTGTGAGATGGTCTCTATAGAAAAGCAAGAGTTCCACTGTGTGTGTGTGTGTGTGTGTGTATATAAATATATATATACATATATGTGTGTGTGTTTTCCTGGTCTTTTTGATGAGACTTTGAAACAAGGTCCTGTGTTACAACAGTGGAGACATGTTAAAGAAATCTCATCACAGTGGAACAAGTCCTAAGCTTCTGTCTTATTTTGTGGCATGGCAGCTATAAATGAAGACAAAAAAGTATATCCTATATCTTTTCTACATACTTCTCTCTTTGTTTGGTCACTTCAATTTATGAAAATATACTTTTTCTATGAGAATCTCTCTGTTAGCCATGTGATGTAAACAAAATAAATTGGGTCATGTGGGTAACCATCATTTTACTCCTGCCAAAAGAGTGATTTGAAGGGGAATAACTCCCATTGTATTATATGACTTAATAGGATAAATACACATAATACAATAGTCGGAAGGCTCCAAAAACATGACTTTCAGTTGATTTTATATTGCATTCAGTTTGAGCGATAAATGGTCCCTTTCTTTCACTTCCGCTTTCCAACTTCAGCAGAATGCTGCCATTACTTATACAAAATTGTAGTAGAGGTCATTTCAGTGTGAATATCTCAGAGGAATGGATTAATTTGTTATGTCATTGGCATGGATAAATTACGCAGTTAAAATTAGGAGAATGTTTCAACTAGTTCGCTTTAATCGAAAACCAGCAGACACAATTAATGTGACTTAGACTATAGTGAGGGAGTTTGCACGGTAAAAGTGATATATATTAATTATGAAATAGGAAAAAACTTTGTCTCCATTAATATGTAAGAAATCTCCCTAGTACTTATGCGAGAAGTCTCCCTCCAACAACTGGAGGGAAATTTGAAGTCTCTCGAAAAATGTGAGCAGCCTCCCTCTAACAGCTGGACAGAGAAGTGAAGTCTGTTAAATATGTGAGAAGTCTCCCTCCAACAGATGGACAGATAAATGAAGTCTCCTAAATATGTGAGAAGTCTCCCTCTAACAGCTGGACAGAGCAGTGAAGTCTGTTAAATATGTGAGAAGTCTCCCTCCAACAGATGGACAGATAAATGAAGTCTCCTAAATATGTGAGAAGTCTCCCTCCAACAGCTTGAGGGAGAAGTGAAGTCTCCCTAAATATATGAGAAATCTCCCTGCAACAGCTTGAGGGAGAAGTGAAGTCTCCCTACATATTTGAAAAGTCTCCCTCTAACTGCTGGACAGAGAAGTGAAGTCTTCCTAAATATGTGAGAAGTCTCCCTCCAACAGCTGGACAGAGAAGTGAAGTCTTCCTAAATATGTGAGAAGTCTCCCTCCAACAGCTGGACAGAGAAGTGAAGTCTGCTGAATATGTGAGAAGTCTCCCTCTAACAGCTGGACAGAGAAGTGAAGTCTTCCTAAATATGTGAGAAGTCTCCCTCCAACAGCTGGACAGAGAAGTGAAGTCTGCTGAATATGTGAGAAGTCTCCCTCCAACAGCTGGACAGAGAAGTGAAGTCTTCCTAAATATGTGAGAAGTCTCCCTCTAACAGCTGGACAGAGAAGTGAAGTCTGCTGAATATGTGAGAAGTCTCCCTCCAACAGCTGGACAGAGAAGTGAAGTCTGCTGAATATGTGAGAAGTCTCCCTCTAACAGCTGGACAGAGAAGTGAAGTCTGCTGAATATGTGAGAAGTCTCCCTCTAACAGCTGGACAGAGAAGTGAAGTCTTCCTAAATATGTGAGAAGTCTCCCTCCAACAGCTGGACAGAGAAGTGAAGTCTTCCTAAATATGTGAGAAGTCTCCCTCCAACATCTGGACAGAGAAGTGAAGTCTTCCTAAATATGTGAGAAGTCTCCCTCCAACAGCTGGACAGAGAAGTGAAGTCTGCTGAATATGTGAGAAGTCTCCCTCTAACAGCTGGACAGAGAAGTGAAGTCTTCCTAAATATGTGAGAAGTCTCCCTCCAACAGCTGGACAGAGAAGTGAAGTCTTCCTAAATATGTGAGAAGTCTCCCTCTAACAGCTGGACAGAGAAGTGAAGTCTCTTTCTTAGACCCAGTGCAAACCCAGAATCATGGTTTACTGGTGTGTATTGAAACTTATTAAAAACTTGTTAAAAAAAAAAAAACTGATAATCTCTCTATTATTAACACTTATATCTTTCGTAGGAAATTCATCTTGGAAATAATCAGATTAGGGAAATCACAGCTACTCATTTGAAGCATCTACAGAGTGTTACAGTATTGGATATTCGTGATAATAAAGTTTCCACACTGCCTGATGAAATTATCCTGTTGGAGGGCTTACAGAGACTTGATGTCACTAACAATGACCTTACAGGGTATGTCATCAGCAATTTATATGGACAGGCTACTAACATTGGTATATTCACTTTTCCAGAAAAAGAACAAATTTCTTTTAATTTTGAAAGATAAGAAGGAAAAATTATCCTTTTAGTGAGGATAGAAACAAGGAAACACTAGTGTCCTGACAATAATGTTGATATCTTAAAGAAACATTTTACATATAATGGTTTTTTAGGTTTTAGTTTCTCAAATTCCTCATTCATTTTATAAATAATCCTTGTTTGGGTGAAGATGGAAGTAAGACCAAGACAAACCCTTGTTATTACAGACTTAATGGTACAGCAAATAAAATGTTTTATTAACAACTGGGCAATTAAATTAATAGATATTAATTAAATTAATATTAAATTGTCTTTTCGTTTCTAAACAAACCAAATGTGATACAATTCATGGTGTATATTTAAATCTCTGACAATGAAAAATGGCAGACACTGACAGTTTTGACTTGTTTTTACTTAACTCATTCACCCCTAAAAACACATTTGGACTAGTCCAAGTCATTGATTTACAGCATAGTCCATTATTTTTCAGGGGCTGATGAGTTAGTGAAGTGTAGTAAACAAGTACAGTCAACTCTTGTTATAACAGCACTTGATATAATGGCATTTTTGGTTAACAGCAGAAATTTCATGGGAACGAATTTACATCCATGTTAATTTGTTTGATATAACGGCATATTTGTTTTCTGGCACCGGCAGTGATTTTCGGGAACAAACATGCATTTTACCTGTAAAAATGACTTGTTATAATGGCAAAGCATCAAAAATGAAAAAAATGTTGTCATAATTTACAAAATTGATAAAATGGAAATAACAATAAAAACAATTTTATTTGTTGTAGTTATTTTATATCATTTATGCAATCATATTGAATTGAGATTTAATATTTAATAGGGCTTTAACAACAAAGGATATTCATGCAAACTTATTTTGACACCAAGCCTGGAAATTTGATATAACAACAATTACTGGAACCCAACTTGGCTGTTATAACAAGAGTTGACTGTATAACATTAAAAACTACATAATTTCAAATTTTCACTCAGTATAATGTTTTTGTAATTTCCTCCTGGCGCACCTTACAGCAAATTGTTTTGGGGGTTTGGAAATTACCCTCACAGATTCACTTAACTACGACACAAGCTAGAATTATTAAATGAAAAAAAAAAAATATTTACAACACCTTGCAACCTGAAGCATCACAAATATGTGTAACTGCTTATGTTATAAATGTTTTCAATTACAAGTGTATATAAATACACACAAAAATCTCTATGTTGTTTTTGTATTTCATGCTTTTCTCTCTTGTCACAGGCTGCCATATGTGTTAGGTACAATAACATCATTAAAGTCAGTTGTGTTAGATGGAAATCCAATGAAGTCCATTCGTAGAGATATCATCATGGTAAGCTAAAAATAATTCAATTTTGTTAAAACATTTACAAGAAAGTCTTATGAATCCCCATGTAAACTTTATTTATTAATCATAAACTTGTGTACAAAAACTGTACATTTCTGAGTATTACTGTTTTACATGTTTGTGTCTTTTGTATGATAAGGGCCAAGAATCACCTACATACTGATATTACCCAACCTCAACTAACATACGAAAAAAAAATTATGCTGCATATGGACATGTTTGTATCTGGACGCCACATGGTTGTAAATAATGATAAAAATGACTGCTCATTTGAAGTAAAACTTCAGAAATATTTAAAAATTGTGTTAGTACACTATGTACATACGCAAATTAAAAAATTATTTATGTTTACTTTTCTGTGCCACATCAACTTTTTTGCTCATAATTGTGTATAATTATATTTTAAAGGCCATTAAACTGGGTAAAGTAAATGGCGATAAATGAGCTGGAATACATGGTCAAAGTTTTCAGGAATAAAACTAAATTTTTAGCTTTGTAACACTAAATTTTACTACGTTTTATACAGTTTTGTATGAATTCTATCATTTACTTTTTTATTTGATCATTTTTAGAGAGGTACTACAGAGCTGAAAAAGTATCTATGCAGTAGAATGGAGGAGCCTGCACCTGTAGTTACTAGCAACAAAGGCCTTCAAAACACAAAAGGGGAATCTGGGATCATTGGAGGGACAGGAGAGGGGCTTAATGCTCATGAAATTTCACAAATGAAATCTCTGGATTACAGGTAAATCAGAAACAGCTAATGCTCAGATAATTAAATATAATATCAGGAATAAGGTTGTTAGCTAATATAATTGTAATTATAAAGTCAAGAGCTATCATGATATTAAATGCTAATGTGATATCAAATAATCAAATGCTATCATGTGATCAGATGATCAGGTGCTATCATGTGATAAGATGTCATCATGATATCAGATGATTAGGTGCTGTCATGTGATCAGATGATATCAAATGATTAGGTGCTGTCATGTGATCAGATGACCTGGGCATCATTGCATAAAATGTCAGGAACTTTATGAGTACCAATTACTTTTACAACCATTTAACAGGGTTTCCTACCAATCTTGTTTTCTCTAACACATCAAATAAAATAATTCTGTCTGTCATTTTAACAAGAAGAAGCAAGTTCTCAAAATATTTGACATGTTCTTCTGTAACATTTATAAAACAGTTGGTTATCATGTTACATGTATTGGGATTCCACCTTTTTTCCTGATTTACGATCCTTTATTAAATGATACCCAAGTGCTGTAAAGTAATTGTGACTTTTGGATGTAGGACTCAACAATCATCCAGTCGTCCATTTTGTGGTGGGACAAGTAAATGTTGCTTCTCACTTGTCAGGTGGGACAAGTGAAATTGTTGTCGAGATAAATTGATTCAATGAAAATTATACTTGTTTAAATACAAAATAATATATGTATATTTAAATGTTAAGCTCGATTTTCAGACAATCTATTTTTATATTCGGACAGGTAGATTTCAAAACTACTTGTGCTGAAAGACAAGTGGAAATTTTTATGATTGTTGACCCCTGGGATGTTGGTAGATGATACATAATACCATTTATCAACTGTGAGGGGGTTATTTTTTTATAACGCCTTGTCTATTAAACATCTAGATCAAAGATCAAAGAGATCGCATGCAACTAAAAGCTGTGTTAAATCTGTATTGATGTGACATTTATAAACTTTTTTTAATTTTAGAAATTTATAAGCTTTCTGCCTGCTTGGCCCTTGTTCATGGTAAATGTAATTTTCTCTCAGGGCTAGAGTCAATGGATTATGCAAATGACACAAGTCTTCCCTGGATAGGAGGTATTGGCGATGTTGCATTTTATGTTTGAAAATATAATTATTCTTTTTTTGTACATGTGAAGTCTGCAGTAAATACAATTTTCTTAACATCTTTTTTTTATTCAATCCAGCAATAAAAAAGTAAGTGAAATACCAAGTGATGTGTGGGAAGTAGCAGTGAAAGCTAAAGTTACTACTGTAAACCTTAGCAAAAATACTTTCTCTGACCTGCCATCAAAGTAAGTCTTATTTTCTTTACTTTCTCGAAAAATGTGATTTTTTTTAACTCAAGCATTTTTAGCCTGATTTTGCAGGAAATACTGGTCTATGAATTGGCAATGTCTATGTCCATATCAACAATTTGGTTTAGTGGTTGCCTTTAATTCTGTTGTGAGAAAAATGTCCTGAGTATCACATTGTAACTTTACATGATGGCATTAGTTGACTTTGACCTTCATTTTTCACCTCCAGCTTCACCTTTGACCTTGAAATTCAAATTCCAGTTGTATTGCTCCAGGTGCTATTTGACCATACTACACTGTTAGTCAGTTTTTGTTATATTTTGGCAGGTCAAAAGTTGGCTACTTGTACAAAAGTAGAATGCTACTTATAATTCTGATGAAGTCATGTTATAAAGACCAATAAGGACACATGCCAAAGATTTGACACAATTATTGATGTATCTGTAGAGAGAAAAAAAAACCAGATAAAATTTTATTGTGTGAATCCCTGTTATTAGTGTAAATCTGTCTTGTTTTTAAATGTCTTCCATTAACCCCCATATAAGAAATACATTCATAAATTAAATACCACAGTGGACCTAACCTTATTTTCACAAAATATGTAGGAATATATGCCTGTGAATGACTCTTATTTCTTATTGTACATCAAGTACAAATATTGTAAATTGGGATATTTTGGCATTGTTAAAATTTGACTATTTGGCCTTTGGTCATAAAGTTTAGGGTTATTTTTCCGTCATTTAAATTAAGGTCATTTATGTTTATATCATGTTTAAATTTTGCTGACTATCAGATCTCGGTCTTTTTGTGTCGAACATTCCAGGTGTTTGAAATATCAGAATATTACAAAGTGACAGTAAAATACTTAGTATTGATGCATTACATGGAACTTAATTAAGATTAACTTCCACAAAGTGTTGCTTTAGAAAAAAACCTTTGTTTGTTAATCTGTAAAGCACAAATATTTTTAAAAAGTACCGATAAAAACATTGTGTACATATTTTGGATGGTTTAATTTTTAAAATGGCCAAATTGGCCAAAATTAAACAATGGTCAAAATATCCCAATATACGGTAGTAAAAGTAGAATAAATTGAAATATTTTTTTTTGGTAAACATAGCAAATGCTAATGCACCTTTAATTATCAAATTTACAAAAAAGGAAGAAAGAAAAAATGATTTGGCACTTTCCCATATTTTACTGCTATATATGAAGTTATTTAATAGAGTTGGCAGGGTTTTCAATAAGAGGCGGCCAAAGTCCAAATTGATCACTTAGAAACGAAATTTGACTGATTAGAAATCCTACAGCTATCATAAGTGACGGGTTTTGAAAATATACCCTAGTGGGGTGGGGACTCCTTTATTCCATATTTGGCCTCTTAAGTGAAATCTGATTGAAAACCCTGAGTTGTGATGTATTATTTATCAGTATTTGTTAGACTGGTAGCAGAATCAATAACTCCAGTTTTGAGTACACACTTTTGATATATATTCCAGTTTGATATTATTGGAGGAAAGTTTAAAGGATCTGAACTTAGGATTTAACAAGTTCCAGACTCTTAATCCAGATATCAGTTTGTTTTTACGACTCACCATGTTGGACTTAAGGTAGGCTGATTTCCTATATATCACCATGTCTGCTTATTAGAAACATCTGGTAATTAGGTGCACACATTAATTGCAAATAACAAACTCATGTCTGTTTTACATATGTAAGCATAGTGCCAGATGTTGCAAAGAAATAGTCAATTTGTTTGGTCTAGTACATTTAATTTTTGCTCAATCAAAATAAAACTTTTAGGTGCTTCTAAAAATGGCCAGCATAGTATATGTAGTTTATTGTACTACATTCCCGTGTACCTGTAATTTGTCTGTATTTGTATACATATGTGAACAGTATAGCATTATTAATTGCTATTTATATTTACATATGCCTCATAAACTTGTATTTGTATACATTTGTGGAGAGTATGTGCCACCGTAAGTTGTATTTGTATACATTTGTGGAGAGTATGTGCCACCTTAAGAGTATGTGGAGAGTATGTGCCCGTAAGTTTAAGTACATATATTTGTATACATTTGTGTTTGTGGAGAGTATGTGCCACCGTAAGTTATATTTGTATACATTTGTGGAGAGTATGTGCCACCTTAAGTTATATTTGTATACATTTGTGGAGAGTATGTGCCACCTTAAGTTATATTTGTATACATTTGCAATGTATACAAATAAAACTTAAGGTTCTGTATATATTGTTAGGACTCAGAAGACAGAGTATTTTTGTTCTCTGGTTTAATTATGATGAATCATCAGCCATTCACAAAGTTGCATATAGTGTAAACTTTTCAGTAAAGAAATGTGATTCACAATTGAAACTTCAGTTTTGATATCAACACAACTTAAACAGTGTTCTTGTTATTCTTCAGAAACAATGCATTGACTGCTTTACCTTCAGACATGGAATCTCTACAAGAACTGAGGGAAATCAATTTATCTTGCAATAGGTAAGATTTGAAATTATGATTGCTGTTCAGATCTTTTAAAACACATTCTGAATTTGTGCTCCTTCTAATCACAGCTTAAATTACCAATTATTATGGAAAACTTGCACACACACACACACACACACAGACACACACACACACACACACACACACACACACAGACCGCACACACACAGAGGCCATGCTGTTGTACAATAAACATCACCTGCATGACACAATACAAGATGATTTGACCATAATAAGATATCAGGGCTCAACATTAACTTTAAAAAGAACTAGACCAGTCGGACCAGTACCAGAAAATTTTACTAGACCTGACCTCAACATCACTAGACCCGACCTCGGTTACATCATATCTATCGATATCTCTCTTCCAGCTTTTCATATCCTACTTAATTAGGGTACGCTACATATAGAGATTTTAAGGGTATAAAGAAAACACATATTAATTTCATAAATTGCCCAGCGAACTCGATGACGGGCAGAGGACTTGTGCATATCTATGTCTCATTTTTAGCTATTGCTGCACCATTAAATGCTATTTACTGCTTTAACTGATTTTTTAAATAACATAGAAAAACAAATAAGTACAGAAAGAAATTAATGGAATGTTTCATGATTGAAGTAATTCCATATAATCTCTAGGGTACTCAAGCCTACTAACTCTAATAAGTAGGACTCGAATACAAGTATATTTTGTTACAGTATAAAACATACATGTCAGTTCTGGGTGGTGCAAGTAAATTATCCTCAATTTGTACACTGTATTCATGCTGGTTGTTCCACTGATTTATAATTTTATCCAGAACAAAATAAAAGCTGAATAGATAGTCAGCTTGAATGCTTTGACAATTTATTTATAGAAGTCAAGAAACAAGTATATATTTAAGTTTAAAATTTTCTTTTAGGCCTAATTATTGTAAAATAAATTCTAATTTTTGTTCTGCCCTTTGATTTCTATGATACACCCTCATCTATATGGTAGTGGTACTATAAAGAAGCCGTCGTCAGTCACTCAGTGTAAACAGATATCGATAGTTATCGTAAGTTGATCTGCTTTATTAGAGATATCGTGACTCAATTCAAACAAAACTATAAAAAAAGAAGCGTACCATTCTATATGCCCGGTTAAATTGAAATATGCCTAGGCTAGGCAAGTGAAGCTGCACACACACTTGTGATTTTATGACCGATGCTTTCAGTTTCACTTTCAATCTGAATTTTTGCGGGTCCATAGAATTACCGAAATGACGCCAATTACCAGAATGACGGGACATGCAACTGAATTGAATGATCATTTTGTGGAATAATTTACTTCTAAATGTTAATAATATAGGTTTTATATTAAATGAAAAGATATTTTGTCGGTATTGTCCTCGTAACTACCGATCTAGCTTTTCATATTTAAGCCATATCAGTACTAGTGTGATATTGAACCGGACGTAACTACTCATACAATTTGTAGCAAAATTCCTAGAACACTGTTACCCTTCTCACATTAAAATAGTTTATTCTTCTTAGTTGTATATAAATAATCTAAAAATGATGAAAACATAATCTGATGTGTCATTCCAGTGGCTTTATGCGTCATCCTGGTAATATTATTATTATTACATTTATTATATACCAATCTCTCACCAGAGGGCGTATTAAATTATATGGCGACACAATTGACGAAATGAAAGTAAGTCTATACGGCACGTAATATCAGCGACATATCTATTATCACAATCACCGGTAATGTAAATAAATTACAAAAAGAACTAAATGGTTTTCCACAACAATTTTTTTAATAATAGATCTATTTGAAGTAATATTTTTAACCAGACCAGTCTGGCTACTTTGACACAAATTAACTAGACCGGACCAATCTTTTACTAGTCAGGGTCGGTCGGACGTGCCTTAGTGTTGAGCCCTGGATATACCTATTAACTTACACATTTTCTGCAAGTTCTGCATTAGCAATGTAGATAAAATAGTTTATTTTGGTATAAACCATCATAGTCTTGTATAACACTGAATCATTTGCTTATCATTGTAGGTTTTCATCTTTTCCATCAGTGTTATATCAGCTTAAGAAACTCGAGATCATATTGGCAGAGGGCAATAAGATCGATAGTATAGATGCTGCAGGAATGAAGTCATTACATATGTTGGGAACACTTGACTTACAAAACAACAATATCGGACAGGTTCCTCCAGAGATTGGAAACTGTACTCAAATCAAGTATGTTTATATATATGGTCTAAAGATGATATTTGTTATCCCATTTTTGTGATATGTTTATGAGGATTACATCCCAATTTTGTACTATTATGCCAGATTGTGAAGCGAATATGGTATTCCTGGAAATTTTTGTTTTTGATTCATTTTTGCCATCTTCACCTTTGAAGAGAAGGCGAGTTTAAAATGATATCCAATTTTCAAGCTATATAATTGAAGCACAGAAATACATTTCATCCATAAGACCTTGGTGATTTAGGGTGAATTTAAGACCTGGTGAATATGTTTTCTGTCCTATAAGGGCAAAAATAACTATGGGCCAATATTTCCATGTAAACAGGATTAATCCATGAACTGAAGATATCTGTCAGTCTACATAAACAATTTGGTTTAGCTCTGTTGTGAGAAAATATTATGCTTTGCAATTTGGACAAACTGCCTTTAGGGGTTTTATTGTTTATTATTTCATTATTTTTGTTGTATATTCATAGAGATTTCATTGAGATTGTAGATAATATCTATTTCTCATATATTTTGTGAGATTTCATTCATATTTTAGTTTGACGATAATCTTTCTTTATCATATTATACAAATAACGTAATTATCCATGAAGTTTACATTCAAATGTTATGTTTTGTAGATCACTGCGACTAGAAGGAAATGCCTTTAGAAATCCACGACCAGCCATTCTAGCTAAAGGAACACTAGCTCTGCTGGAGTATCTCAGAAGTCGTATTGTCACATGATCATCTTGTATATGATCAAATATCGCACCAGTATGTAGAAAATGCTGGAATATCGCAATGACTTTTGAATATTTGGAGTGGTCTGTGTTTACTCAAGGCAACTACTCTGATACAACGAGTCATGTGATTCTTGGGGGATGATTGATTGATACCCTCCTAATTTAATCTGACTCATATTGTGCTTGTTATATGGTTGTTGAAGAATTTCCCACATTTATATTGCTGTTATTCCTTCAAAATGAATGTTTTGAAGTAAATATTTTATAATGATATATATATATATACATTTTCAATTCTGTTCCCTTTGTGTTAATCAAGTGCTATCAATTTTTGTCTTTTTTATGCTGCATACATGTTTAAATTCTGTCCCCCTTTGTTACTGAAGTACTACCTGATTTTTTTATTTTATGCTGCCAATTATTTGTTACAACTGATGCAATGTGATCAATGTCTTTATCATATTTTTTGTAATTTTGTGATTTTTGTTTTATTCCATCATAAATATAACACATGGTTTTGGTTTGTAATGTTTTTTAATTGTGAACAAAGAAGTTGGCTGGGATTAATGCTGTCAATCAGACTTAATACATGTACTCAAGCTCAACATTAATTTGATGCTTCTGAGATGTAAACATTCAAAATCTATGGTAAAATTGAAAATATTTGTATATTTATTACACAAAACTATAGAATAACTATAAACATAAAATAAGTAAGACATTCATTGCTCTTACATAGACCAGAGTCCAAAGTCACCAGATTTACTCATTACTCAAGCCCAACCTTCATTTGATATTGTATGCAGGGAAATTTTTACTCCTGTTTTATTTTCGCCCTCATCGTCAGTTGGCGATTTCACAATGATAAATTCATCTCTTTTAAATAATTGCAGAGAGTATCTATTATGTATTTCACTTGAAACAACACATAGAATTGTTGTAAAAATCTTTATTGTAATCATGCAGAAAGTAGACATGCAAAAGTATTTTAAATAAAAATAAAACTTTGCAATAATATAAAATCATATTGTAAATTGAAATTGTAACGGGATTGGGCAAATCTAAAAAGGGCGGAACTGTATACAGTATTTTAACCTTATAATTGTTTGTAAAATATCTGGTTGTAACTGATTAGGAAACATATTACATTGTATTATTGATTTTGTTCACATGAAATGCATATAATAGGTCTAAATCATGATTTTGTCATAAAATGAAAAATACATTTGATATGGTACTCAGAGTTTGAGTTAAGTGCTTACACTGTTTAAGGATATTTTAGAAGTTTTGCTTCAAACGAGCTATAATTTTCATTGTTTATCTAATTATTTTTATTCATTATAATCAAATGCAATTTACAGAAAGACCTTTTTTTAAATAACATGTTCGTCCATTGTATATTTTGTCATTGTGTTGAATTTGTATTGAAACAACCATACATATGCCAAAAGTATGTAAACTTTTTTCACCTTCTCAAAGTTTTCTATGTTAAATGAATTTCAACAATTCATATAGAATTTCATATGTTTAGAAGAAAGTATTTTTATTTTCCTCTGGTTTGGGGTTTAAATTTCTTTGAAGCTTTGTTTTGGAGAGGCAAAAATTTCTGTTTGCAATAAATAATTTGTTGCCGTCACTAACTAAGAACAAAGGATATGGCAACACAAATTTTGCTTGTCATTTATAGATATTTGCATTTTATACAAAAAGTAATTGACACATTCCAAACCAATGTAGAAAAATACTCCACAGACTTCCACACAATTGCACAAAAGTAAAATTTCATTGAATATGTGAGTCAGGCCAATTATTTTAAAAAATGATACATAACATAGAAAGCAATGGGAAAATGACATTAGTTGACATACTTTTGGCACGTGAGTGTATTTAGTAAAAAATAATAAGATAAAAATTTAGCTTGAGTGTTGTAAGTTTTTGGTGGCTTTCTGGCCTGATCAATATCTCTCTGCTCAGACAAGAGTTAAGTCCCTTTAGTTGAATAGTTTTGTCATGTTTTGTTGTTATTGTTTTAAAGTAATTGACCTATATAATTCATAAAATGTGATGAAATCTTAGAATGTAAATATTTACTTTACAAGGTATTATACAACGAATTTATATATGTATGAAGTGGAAATGTTAAAATATATCTCTTTTGTTTGTCCTTTTTCATACAAATTAAAGTTCAAAACGATTTTTGTAAATAATCAATGAAAACTGGGATTGAATATTCCTGATGGTATGAAGGAAACCTATATCTTAATGTCTTTTGTACATTTTATACTTGTTAATGAATTGCTGTAATAAAGGGTAATTTGTTATAAGATTAAGTAGTTGTTTGTGTCGCCATGGAATCACGGTAGTTGTCATCTAGTTTTGTTCAAAAGATCATTCAGTCAGTCTGAATTAAGAATGATGAAATATGAAATTTTAAAATTGTAAATTGTTATATTGATTTGTAACCATTTTTATCCATCAAACTTCATTTATGATTAAACATTGAATTAAAAAGTGTAGTGTGCTGTACGCTTTAGTATTCACAAAATTCCACATAATATATTTGACCTATGTATAGCGGGTCATAATCAAACGGAGGAGTATATTTAGATTTTGTTAAAATTTTGTCTATGTTGTGTACTGATATATATCTCTGAAACAAAGAGGCCTCTGTGGTCAAGTGGTTATCGCATCACACATTTTAAAAAGTTATTTTTTCTGTATTTATTTCATATTAACCACATTTTTCAAACAACTACACATATTACAAAGTCTTATCTGAATCAACTTTAATACAACTTTCTCTATTTTAAAGTAATTGTGTTATGAAAATTCCATAAGAACAAAATTTTATGATACTGATGAGTTTTGCAGGATATAAAATTTGAATGTTTCTTTTTTTATGTGTTAATAGGGAATTGTGACAGAAAGAAATTATTTTTGTGTTAACTTGCTGAATCTTGAAAAGAAAATTGAACATTTGGAAAAAAATATACAAAGAAACTTAGATATTTTGAGTTTTGTGGTACAAGTTTTATCAAATTAATTTAGAAATGGACTTAAAGCAATATGAGCTGTTGTAGGTGAAAATTTTTACGTGCCCATTTTATGTAATATTTTATTAGAATAACAAATGCATGTGTATAATTGCAACAACCTTGCAAAACGTAACCCGTAATATCAGTTATTGTTTGTCCACCATTACTTTGAGCATTGCAAATTAACTTTCGGTAAATTTTTATGAAGATTATCGAGTGTCCAATAAACATGTGCTATTTGCAGTTAATTAACATTCTATTCTTATTACCCTTTGCGTTTATTTTCGTACATCATCATTTCATGCCTTGATCAGGCAAAGTTGGTCTTTTCGTTGTTTCAAAACATTCATTCCTGAAATCGGGCACGTTTCGGGTATATCGGGTGATCTCGACCCATTTTTAAATCATCCCATTGCATTCTTGGCTTTATCATCTTTGACACATATGATCATGAACTGCCCAACTCTAACGGACATGGCGGCACGATTGTAAAACATGAGATACGCATACTTTTTTTGGTTATATTGTTTTGATTTTGTCAATGTCAGCAATGGGGTAAAATTGAAAATCAGAAAAATTTCTTTTAGTGACCTAATATATTGATTCATATATTCATCCGATTTCTTCAGGTATTTAAAATAGTCTTGAAAAGCATATATTTTACATAATACATACATTTTCCAATAAAAATCAGGTCCTGTATTTTAAAAGTAAATATAAACCCATTAAAATCAGCCAAGTTTAATGTAGTCCGAGCGTGTAAAAGACCGAGACCCCCTGACTGAAATACGAAGTACATTTGATATGGCAAAAGAGTTTATCTGAAAGGTCATTGCATACGGAAATACAGCTGGATTTGTTAAGGTACAGGAAAACTTAACTTCTAATAAAACAAATAACTTCAAAAAGAAGATCTTTTACGTTTCACGTGTTTGATAATGTACTTGAACACACATTTGATCATATTCTCAAGTATGTGTCAGGGGACAAAGATAATCATTGTGACAGCTTATATCACTTTAATTTGAATGTTTTTATAAACTGTGGATTTATATGAAGACAAAAATAAAATGTTTACTCACTTTTGTCACCATAATGTAGATCTTGGATACCAAAGGTATGCCATTTTAAAGATGGTAATGAAAATTTGAAATAAAACCAGATTTATGAGGAGAGAATTGAATTTTGTTGAGAATAAATGAAATAATGACAAAACTTTGTTATAGAGAATAGTAAAAATTTATTAAATTTGCAGCTTGAAATACAAGAGATACAAAGAATATAAAAGTACATATAATACAAATAAGAAATAACATGCTAAAAAACAACACTGTATAAAAATGTTGAAATGATCTATTTGTTTTGTTTCACAATCGGAATGTTGAAATGAAGACAATATTGGTAGGTGAGAGCATGTGTTGCAGACTATTTCCTGTTAAGAGAATAAACATTATTAGTTGTTTTACACTCAGAATGTTGTCAAAGGAAACTAAACTAAATATTTTTCTTTGAATTAATAGTTATAATAACTTACTTAGGTTTATCTACTTAGTATAGTATTGGTGTACATATATATATATTTATATATATTTATCTGTATATAAAAAATATAAAAAAGCATTCAAATTCATTGAAACAAAGATCAATACACTGTGATATATGAGACTGAGTATTCTCAGTATATATACGACATATCAACAATTTTCATCTCGTAATTTATAAATTACAAGTTTAAAAGAAAAATTCCATGTTATAAAAATAAGTTTCATGTTTATAATGAACTATTTGGATTAAAATCTCATTATAGTAAACACCCGTTACATGGATACAATAATTTAAAAACATGTATAAACAATATTACTTCTGGATTACTGTTGTTATTTTGTATCAAATAATCGATATCAATCGTATGTATTAATCCGATGATTATATATGATCGCATGTTACATTTGTACTGATGTGTAATTGATCTGATAACATACTCTAGTAATAATTGATATATGCAACATTTATATCGTTTGGTAAATTACCATAGATGGACGAATGTATAAACTGATTAAAACAATTTTTCTTTCATTTTACGATGAACTGATTACAAAAGAAATATATTGAGAATTTAATTTTCTAAATGAGATAACAACAAAATTTTGATGATCCCTTTTCTACTTTTAAAAATGTAAAACGTCGACAAACAGTTTCTATCATGTGATAGTCATATGATTTAGACACAAATCATGTAGCACCAATCATACCTTTTTAGTAAAATATTCAGCCTTTCCGGTTCGTCTAACAATCATTTAACATTGAAAAATACAAAGAATATAAAAAT
Organism: Atrina japonica; assembly: GCA_030159075.1. Classification (NCBI taxonomy): domain Eukaryota; kingdom Metazoa; phylum Mollusca; class Bivalvia; order Pterioida; family Pinnidae; genus Atrina; species Atrina japonica. The sequence goes on along the minus strand of BROG01000030.1, from coordinate 387,253 downwards.
ACAGATGTTCTCTGTCTACAAAATCTGTCATTATTCATTCTAAAATTATAAAAGGTTTTGGACGACAATTTAACTCTTTTAAGCAAAACTGAAGCTGTATAAAATTTCATTTGGGACTTGATATAATTTGTTTATCAACTTGCTATCAGTAAGTGGCGGCCTCAAATTTGTATTCGTCATTTGCAGCTGGGATGATGAAACTGACACCTACAAGAAACAATAATTTTATTTAAAAACATTTCAACATGCACGGTCATATATCTAAGAGCGATAAAGTCACATGGAACTAATAGTCAATGTTGCTTTCTTTTTTACTCTAATATGGGACACACAAATAAATTCTTATCGTAAATATTCAAATTTAATATTTCAGTGTTGTACATAGGATGACCCACGGTGAGGTAGAGTAGCATTAGTAAAAAAAAATCTAAAAAATAAAATCTTTTTATATACTTGTATAAAGAAGACACCAGTAGTCATATGCTATATGCTGGTGAATTACCAAAGTTAATCTCATAAAACCATATAGAATCAAGCCAAGCTAAATGACCTTTTCGTTAATATGCATAACTACATGGCAAGTGAACTCTACATAAGCAAGACTACCCATGGCTTCACTGATATTAACAACACACGACTGATATTATAATAGTCTTTATAAATTTCATATTCAATTGAGTGTTCAACTGCATTTTGGATATTAGTATTGTAATCAAGTGTATGTTCCACTTACTTTTTTTGTCTTCCACATAATTACCATTCGTCTTCTTGGACACCTTCCAATACTGTCTGGAATTTACATTGACAGCCAATCCCAAAACAGAGTACAGTTCTTCTCCACTTGATGTTGCAGCACTTCTGAATCTGAAAATAACGAACTATCCTAATTTCTAAAGCATTCACCCACATTTTTGTATAGACATGCGTATTTGAAAATTTTGGGGTTTGACAGGAAATATTTTTTATCAAAATGTCCAGGTCATTGGTTCAATAGTTAAAGGTCATCTGTACTTTGGATAACAAAAAAATTGAGGGAAGTGGTGGGATTAAATCTGTCTTAAAGTATCTACTCTAAAATTAATACATCTTAGCCTCGAGAAGTTTATACCCCCAGGTTCTCAAACAATCCAACAGCAGTGGTTATACATATCACAAAAAATACTGCAGTTATAGTCTTACAAAAGAAGCCATAACAATTGGCACTCTTTTATTTGTGTTTGAAGTAAGGTGACATGCCATTTTTACTGCATAATAATGATCGAAAAAATCACCTGTGGCATTTTTATAAATCATGGACAGTTGAACTTTTGGTAGATTGTATAGGTATGAATTTTAAGCCAAATAAAATAGGATAAAACGTCACATTATATACCCATTTTGTAAACTATAACTAGAAATATTCGCCCCTGGTTAATTTTCCATTATACCACAGAAAACATATTGACCCATTTTAAATTCGTCCTAAATCACTATTTTTCATAAATGGCATATGTTTCAAATATTTAGCTTGAAATTTTCGTTTTCAATTTAAATTGGCTTATTATATTGCGAAAATGACGCAAATTAAACGGGAGCGAAAATTTCCAAGTCTACAATATTGCCATACATATTTCACTATTATCAACACCTGTTTTAAAAGTGGTGAATAAACACAAAGCTGACCGTGGTGTATTGACTTTTAAATGTAACAGTAAACAGAGTCATCTCCCTTGACATATTTAGAGTTGTACTTACGTAAAGCTGGTGTCAGAAGTTGCCAGATTCGTCATTGCCATGTAGAGTGTTTGTCTCTTCGTAATCCTTACTTGGAACTGTTTGTTTACCGTGTTGTTTACCACTCCCCCATTTACTAGAATCTTAACGTCGATGATGTCACCAGTGGGAGCAACTGTAGCTAGAAATGTGAAATATACTCATGAATAAAAGGAAATTTTCACCTTAGGGCTGAGACTGAGGTTAGAATATAAAAACCAAGAGAGTCCATAAAGCAATATACATAATCTATAATAAAATGCCTCGTTGCTGTATACATTTGGCGAGACGAATCATTACAACAATACAAACATTGCCACAATATTGTGGTGTATACACCTATCAGTATTCTAGAACAACAGTGTCAGAATGGTGTAGAATAATCCCGCTAGTGTCACCAGAATGGTGCCAGAATATTACAGAGATGTTGTACTATCTAGGTGCTATTCTGGCACTATGTTGCACATTAAATCTGACCAATGAATTAAGTACTTCTGATTACATGAATCCCATTATAGTCGCCATATTTAAAAGCTGTACCGATGTTGAAGATTTTTATTTAATTACATCAAAATGTAGGTGATCATTTTGTAAATAACATGGACATGGTACGTACCTGTGATTATAGTAACATGATGTACAAAGGAATAAAAGTTTGTCAGCCATTATTTTTGACAATGTTGCTGAAGATGGTAAGGCTCGGTTTCAACCAAGAGATGCAATCAATGACATTACTTCCATTACTTTGAATCGAACATCTAATGATTAAGCAATTATAATTTAATGAGATTATGAAAAAGAAAACCTGAAACAGTTTATGTACATATTACGAGAATAATCCAAACGCACATCGCGTGACATAAATTACAAGTAATTCTAGGTGATGTAAAATGCTTTGAAATTTGATCAAAATGCGCAAAACCATTTTACTAAATATAATATTAATTTAGATATAAAACAATTACCTGCCGTTGGAGGACAAATGCCTCTGATACTGACAAAGGAGTTGTCATTGAGAGCGGGCATGACCGCACTGGCAGCACCAATAGAGGGATACACACCCATGTTTCCTAGAAAACAAAATCAGATAATTTAGTAGGAAATGAAGTGCAATATAATTCCAAAATGTATGTCACGAATAGAAAAAATAATATATTCACAAATGGCAAGTGGAATTTGTACGTGAGTAATATTATACTGATCCCCCCCTTTTTTTAGGAAATACATATCAGGGATTAATATTATCAAAGGCTCCATTCTCAGTGCAAAATCTGCTATCTTTTCCCTATTTTTGAGCAAACATTTCCCAATGATGTTTACCATGTCAATCATACTTTGGCATTCACCCCCCCCCCCCCCAAAAAAAAAAAAAAAAAAGAAAAATGAAAATTTAGTGCGAACTACACTTCCAAGCCTTTAGATGAAAATCATGTTGTCAGTTAAATAAAAGAAGTGGAAGGGTAGAGTACCTTGTCCCCAAAAGGATCTATTAATCTCTGCATGTGTTTTCTTGAACACTAATAAGTAACACAATCAACAATCATGTTAAATATGGACGATAGTAAGGTTTGATACATGTTACTTACTTTGAACGACAATCATGTTAAATATGGACGATGATAAGGTTTGATACATGTTACTTACTTTGAACGACAATCATGTTAAATAAGGACGATAGTAAGGTTTGATACATGTTACTTACTTTGAACGACTTGAGACATGTAAAGTCTAGATTCGTCAATTTTTGTCTCATTGATAAACCGGCTTGACCTTGTCAGTGCCTATGGAGAATAAAAAGTAGATATAGATACATATGTAATTTTTTGCTTTATGATCAAGGAAACCCCTTAAGGAATGTGTATGTAAGAGAGAGAGAGAGAGAGAGAGAGAGAGAGAGAGAGAGAGAGAGAGAGAGAGAGAGAGAGAGAGAGAGAGAGAACAGAAATCTGAACTTCTAACCTGTACAGCGAACCCTGTCATTTGAAGGTTGCCATCATAACTGTAATCAGCCATTCTGTTTCCCAGAATATAATTCTCAGCTGCTACCACGGAATCAGTTGACTGATTCAAGCAACAAAGTGCCATAGCAATCATAGAGGCTTCCTCTGTGGTAGGAAAAAAAACATGATGCGACACTTTACTTTAACTATACATGAGTAAATCGTTCATGATGTAGGTCAGCGCAGGTTCGAGTCCTGCTGGAACCTAAGCTGATTTTGTGAGAATGTTTGCCCGTTTACTTGCAGTAGGCCGGTGGTCTCTTTTCTGGTACATTGTAACCGGGTTCTCTCCTTCACCAATATAAACTGGCCGCTACCATATAAATGAAAAATTGTTCAATGTGGCGTTAAACACTATTCAAAATTCAAATTCACGATGTATACTTTATACAAAATTTATTGAATTGAATAAATTGAATGTTGATAAATTCATTTTCCAAAGTAATGAGATACAAATAAAGTTTCCTATGAATGATATCCACAAATATTCATGAAACGCTTTTTGTTTTTCGTAATTTTTTTAAACAAAGTCCTGCTTCTTTTCCCTCATGCTTATTATATTGTGATAGAGTTGACTGTAGAATGCAAATCCTTTTTGCATTGAATTGCTAGATACAAATATGTATTTTATGTTGTTACAAGACTGTACCAAAGGAAATACTTGTGAATAAAATCAAAATCTTTCCTATTCTTAATCTAACTGAGGTTTTTTAATTTATAAATATGGTTATACTGTGAAACCTCGTTATTAACACCGCCTAACTGACCGACGCAAAGTGGTCTGATTATTGAGGTGGTATCTCAAGTGAGAGACTTTATTGTTCCGATCGTGATACTCTCTAACCAGGGAGGTCCAAAAGTACTTATATGGTACATCGTAAAAACCAAATATTAATACTTTATTATGTTCATTATTTTACTTACCTACGCCAAATGTATAGGTTCCGGCATTGTTTGATAAAACTTGGATTTGCGAGGATGTGAGTTCCGCATTTCGACCGGAAGTACAAAAAGCAAGAGCATACCACGACATAGCAATTCGATTACTCTGATAGAAATTAGAGTATGTTCCATAGTATGACTTAAGTCTATCGAGCAAATTTGTTCCATGAAAATCTATGGGATCCATACAGGCCGCTTTCAGTGCCACAACGTATTTGCTAAGCAGTTTAGTTTGCCAAATGACCACGTCTGCCGGAGGGGAGGTTTTCCTGAAAAGAAATATGTATGCCCGACTATCATAAAAACACAAACTGAAAATGAAACCCATTTTATGTGCTGTGAAGACATGAAATATTATACGGAATATGTTTATTTATATGAACTGTCTCTATATTACTGGGGTTTATTTATTTCCAATTTTGATAAATTGAAATTTTACCAAAATTGGAAATTAATAAACGATATTACTTACAATAATTCAATGTAAAGATACTGTATGTTTTGCTGCCGTTTACACTTCGCCATGATATGACAAGGCGGATTTAAAATGAGGCGAAACTTTGAAGCTTAATAAATGACGCACCGACATTAATGGCATCTATGAGGCTATGATCATAATGATGAATTTAAGACGGGTGAAGATGTCCGTCAGCACTTGGTTAAGATTTGTATGGTGTTTACCTATATGTCTGATAGTTGTTATCGTTAAAGTAGGCCCTCACTAGAAACTGTGACAGTTCATATTCATAAATCATACTGGAAATTCAACACATATCCCAAAAATAAAATACTGAACTGTTTCCTAAATAATATATCTATTGCTTACGGATTTTTGTTGTAAAGTGTAATCGCAGTTTGGTTTTGTCTGCTAATTTTCACATAATTTATTTCTAAAAACTATTCAGTTATATTGCAGAGTGCTTGACTAAAAATCAAACATCGTTTGTGTTAAACAGCTCTAGATGCAATCTAGCTTCGATAGAAACCTGCAGCAAACCGAACATTTTCGAGTTCGACCAATTAGTCAGTGATGTATACAAAAAAGGATACAATTAATTGAATAAAGTACATGTATCTCCCATTGAAAGGTTTTGATACAATCATTTCTTTTATTCAACAGCTAAACTTACATTTCTCCTACTAAAAGATCAATTTCCATTGATTTGGCAGCTAATTTGAATTTATCATCGTTTATTTGGTATTGGTACTTCGCCCCCAAACGTAAAGCAAGAACAACATCAGCACTGGAAGTTGGTGGCCACTGCATTTCACTGTTCTGTTGATTCATCAGCCATTCACGTCCGTTTCTAGTCGCATACTCTGAATCTGGAAAACAAAAGAGTTGTAGCCTTATGACGATAAAATACATGTACTTATTTCCATACTTTAAAAGCTTCGTCGTCATTGTCATCGTCTTTCTTTTTCGTTTTCTTTATCCTCGTTAACGTAAATTCCGTACTTTATAGAATATGTAACAGTCATGGATATAGGCAGATTAACTGTCTAGTCAGATTAACTGTCAACTAGCTTTATTGGCTGGATGGTTCGCGTTTATAACCATGTACTGTAGTTAGGCAGCGGCGTGATGTGATGAGCTCGGCACGTTACAAATATTAACTTTGGTGATAACTTCTAACGTATAAAATTCAGAGATACAAAAAATATTAATCTTCAGGGTATACAGGATACAATATAAAAATCTGGTGAATATTGGACAAACAAGGTCCTAGAAATCTAGAGGTTTGATCCGGTTCCACAGAGGAGTAAGCATTACCTCTTGACTGCTCACACCCGCCGTGAGTCCACAGTCAGATTTAAATGAAACATGTGAGGAATAATCTTGTAACAATCGGCACATACGTCTCAACAACTGCTATAGAATAGGTAACTCAACAATTCATTTAATGAAACATAGTAACTGCAATTTTTTTCCTAGACTATTATACCGACCGTAAAATTTGCGGAACGTTGACATCATGCTCGATTCTCGATATCCATGTGACAATAACTTATCAGTTAGAAGTTACCCTCTATATATGAAATGTTCATATGTAGAACATTCTCTGGCATATCGGATCATTTGTGATATATAAACACCATAAACAGGCTATTTTAAAACGTTAAAAACGTTATACTTACTGTATGGATAGTCTGTGTATACAACATCGTTGTATAACGATTTTTCTCCCGGTGGATTGACTGAAATACAAGCAATGCTTTCATAAACCTTTTCATCAAACTTATTTGCATGATGTCACGTGAGCTTTTCAGTTGTTTACTTTATTAGTGTTTAACCAGTAAAAATTATATACCGCTTTTAAAAAATCTAAGAAAAAATGATTAAAATTTTAATTGTGCGTATTTCTATATGCTCATATGTCAAAATGTGATATTCCTTATATAAATGTTATATTTACTTATACTTGAGTCATTTCCAAGAAATGCTAAATATGCAAGAAATCAAAAGTTATAAAATGTTGACTGTGCTATCACACACACACACACACACACACACACACACACACACACACACACACACACACACACACACACACACACACACACACACACACACACACACACACACACACACACATATATATATATACTTACGAACAAAATAAATAATTAAGCCAATAGCAATGCCAATCCCGAACAAAATAAGCATAATGAGTCCACAACATTCACATTGTCGAGTGGATTTGCGATTCTTCTTGTCAGCTGTAAAAGATGTTTAGTCCATTGTGTTATGAAGTATAGGTTTTATTATAATAATACAGTGCACATAAACACATGTTGCTGATGCAATCAACATAAACACATTAAATGTATGAATCAAATTCCCCGTTTAAATAAAAGAACGACTGAATATACTTACATTGCAAATTAAATAAATATTTGTATATACATGTCATATAAAAAGTGAAGATGCCAAAGTGTTAAGAATCAGAAAGTACTTAAGAAACACGGTGAACACTGGACAAACACAGACCTCTGGAAACTTAAGATAGTGGAGCAGGTGTCACTAAGGCTATACTGGTCGATTACATCGATCGTGACTCCGAAATCAAATATAGAGCAAATTAGAAATGCTGATCACAATCGATACAGACGATTCAACACTTATTTTAGAGCAAGCTACTCAACATCTCACTTGATGAAACAAGGTCATTAAATTTGCAAAAATGTTAACTTCAAATGCGAGTTCTCATACACATTTAACATCAACTTACCGTGGCTTCTGTGGCCAAGTGGTTAGAGCATCATGCTTTAAACCATGAAGTCTCTCACCACCACCATTTAACTCAAGATTGTTGAGTGTAGCGTAAAACGCCAATAAAACCAACACGACAACAAGGTACCAATATTTTGTGACAAAGTTTGCCAGTTTACTTGCGCAAGGTAGGTGGTTTCTTCCCGGGTACATTTTAACCGAGCTCTCTCTTCGAGCATTAAGCAGCATTAAGGCATTGAACAGCAATAAAACAAACAAACAAAACGCAAAAAAAATATGTAACGTCTTTGATCATCAATTAAGTATATATATTATATTCTGTTTACAGATATTTCAGTATTCTTGACAAAGAATAGTATAACGTTACAATACATTGAGATACCACCTTCGGTACAATTGTTGGATTTTATTCGTTTTGCACTGGCATAAAGAAATTCAGATGGTACATTTGCGTATGGAAAAGTGGTCAATTACCAGAGTTTTCAATCCATTTAGGTGGTACATGGGAGTATGAAAAAATGGTCAACTACAACAGTTTTAAATCAATTTAGGTGTGTATATGGGCGTATGAAAAAGTGGTCAACTACAAAAGTTTTCAATCCATTTTGGTTGGTACATGGTCGTATGGAAAAGTGGTCAACTACAACAGTTTTCAATCCATAAATGTTTTCCTAGGTTTTTACCTTGCATGATATAACATTGAGTTATCATTTCATTTTTGTCCACATATTTACCGAGATAAAAATCAGAAAGGGTAATGGTATTTTACGAGTGACCATCGATTATCAAGGTCAATGGTAGTTTACGAGTGGTCATCGATTATAACGTTCAATGGTAATTTACGAGTGGCCATTGTTTCATTATGTCCTCAAGTAAGATTGTCTGTCATATGATCTTCATGTCCATGCTTTGTCCTCAAGTTTACTAAAATAAGAAGTTAGCCGGGTCAGAGACAGTTTAAAAGTGGTCATCGATTAGCAAGATCAGTGGTAATTTATGAGTGATCATCAATGAACAAGGTCAGGGGTAATTTACGAGTGGTCATCGTTATGCACAGTCAGTGGTTGTTTACGAGTGGTAATCGGTTAGCAAGGTCAGTGTTAGTTTACGATTGGTCATCGATTAACAATATCAGTGGTAATTTACGAGTGGTCATCGATTAACAAGGTCAGTGGTAATTCACGAGTGGTCATCGATTTAAAGTGAGAGATTCTATTTTTATATTAACAGTAATGCGTTTCTTCATAAACACAATTGTCATTTAAAATGAGGTATCCGTATACAAAAAACGTTGTTTATAAAGTTTCCTACTGTATTTAGTTTGATATTTGATATATACGTTAAAGTTGTGCTCGGAGTGTTATCACAAGGTAATGTTGTTACATTGCACATGCTCTTAGATTTTATTTCAATATTTAGTCTATGTGCATGCATTTTAATATGATTTATCAGCTCACTAGTCCGTTCGTTAACTTTTTCATTCAAACAACTTCCTTTCAAGAACCATCGGACAGATTTCATCTATATTTGGCAGTAAATCTGCGCCTAGAAAAGGGCTACAGGATTTTGAACGGAAAGGAGCTTGTACCCATAGGGACTCCAAAAGGAGTCAAAAGGTCAATACTTGGAACATATCTAAAAATCTTTATCTGTAGGGTACAGTGTTATACAAAGGCTTATTAACTCATAACTGATTGACATTTTGTATACAAAGATTCATGAGAAAGTTTTAAGAAATTATGTAAGGATCAACGTGACAAAGTTACAAGGTAATGTGTTGTAGATCACGGTTAGAGAGGCATATAAAATATGTTTTTGTTATTCTTTACACATTTTTACCTCAATTTCACCCAAATTTGGTAGGAACTACATCTATTTAAAGTTTATCCAGCTTTTGTGGACGACAAGGGGTTAGTACCCAAAGCGGCAAATAAGGGCCAAAACTTGGTACATCTTTTAAGATCTTCTCATGTACCAATGATCAGATTTCTTTCAAATTTCGTATAAATAATTGTTTATATGAAATCTACAAAATTTCATGTGTCATCAGGGGGCACTTCAAATGACATGGAATACGCCTAATTTATGCAAATGCCTTATTAACAGACAACTGATCGACTTTATGTATACTAAGATATTCGAGGAAGTTTTACGGACATTGTTGTAAAAAGTAAATCCTAGTTTAAATCCCGTCAACAATTTGGGAGACATGTGTACCATTTGTATCATTATTGTTTTAAGCTGTAGACTTCAAATATAGAAATATGTTCACTAAAAAAGTCAACTTATTTAACTCAAAATTATTTTCTAGCTGTGTTATAACTAGTATGGATCCTGGACTTTAAATTAAGTCATCAATTTTCAAAATCATATTTATGCTTACTTAAAATGAAAAGATTTATGCACTATAATGTTGCATTTTATTTAGCCAAATTTGTCAGTTGAGCAATTTGACGTTTCTTGGGCCACTGATTCTTACTTAACTTCAATTTAAGTCTTGTCAAAAACCGGATGGAAAATGATCTTATTGCTATTTTGCCGATACATTGCACCCATGCTGTGTGTAAACTAAGTGTTTTATATATTTGATCTTAAAATGTGATCCGTGAAAAATCGACTAGGAAAAAACTCATCTCGTATCGTTGGTTGTACTGCTGTGTTGATTTTTTAAAAATTGAATATGTCAAACGAAATGTGAAATACACATCCTAATATTATCATAAGAAAGACATTAGTAAACATTTCTTATATAGGACACACTCCGCTGACGTGTAACTTAATGCAGCTTTTTATAGCGTTTGTTAAAAGTAGAGATATCTATGTCATGTTTTATCTGATGTGTATAGTGTGTTCTAAATAAGATATGTGGTGTGCAGTGTGTGTTTTCAGTGAGATATCTGATGTGTATAGTGTGTTCTAAATAAGATATGTGGTGTGCAGTGTGTGTTTTCAGTGAGATATCTGATGTACATAGCGTGTTCTAAATAAGATATGTGGTGTGCAGTGTGTGTTTTCAGCGAGATATCTGATGTACATAGTGTGTTCTAAATAAGATATGTGGTGTGCAGTGTGTGTTTTCAGTGAGATATCTGATGTACATAGTGTGTTCTAAATACGATATACAGTGTGCAGTGTGTGTTTTCAATAAGATATCTGATGTACATCTGTGCGTATTCTAAATAAGATAAAAGTTTTGTTAAAATCAGTCGACTGGTTCTTGAGAAGAATTCGACAAAAAACTTATATTTTCTGTTTACTTAGGTGTCTGTGACTTTCATGAGAAGATGATTTTTAAAGATTCACCAAGTGTTGGTCCTTTTTGGCTCTTTTTGGGGCCGCTATAAGTCCTAGCCCTTTTTTTATTCTTAAACGTCATGCGGCTGTACATGTGGATGCTACATGCCAAGTTTGGTTTAAAAAATGACCCACTGGTTCTTGAGAAGAAGTAAAAAATGTCTCAAATTTGAGAAAATTCTATATATTCTGTTTACTTATGTGCCTGTTACCTTGACCTTTGACACCATAACCTTAAAATTCTGTCTAAATGATCATTAAATAATTCCTAACAACTTTCTTATAAATCTTTGTATACAAATAGTCAATCAGTTTCGAGTTATTGAGTCACTAGTATACAAATGTACCCTGTTATTCAACCGTCCCCTAGTGGACCGTTTATTGAAAAGTTCCACTATCATACGCAAACTTTATAAATATTGACTTAATAATCATGCATACAAAATTTGAAAGTCATCTGATCATTGGTTCATGAGAAGAAGATTGAACACAATATCAATAAAAAATGAAAAATCCACTTAAAAGGGTAAATAACTCCCATAAGAGTTTACTTGACAATTTCAGCCCTTATACCCTGTGTTGTTGAAAGCCCCCTAGTGGCTCGTTAATGGACAGATTTAATTTTCGTTCGCAAACTTTGTAGATATTGACTTTACAATCATGCATACAAAATTTGATTTGATCATTGGTTCTTGAGAAGACGTTTTTCAAAGATGTGTCAAGCATTTGCAAACATTATGCGGCTTCACATGGTGTGCCGTTTGCCAAGTTTGGTTGAAATTGGCCCACTGGTTCTTGAGAAGAAGTCGAAAGTGTATTAATGTTAACGACGGCCGACCACAGACAAAAGACGATCGCAACAGGTCACCATGAACCTTTGGCTCGGGTGACCATAAGATATATAACAGAGGGGAATCATAGATAATTTACTTACAGTTTTCCACGTCATTGTACGCCATTTTGCTCTGTTCTGAAAACAAGAAAAATAAATAAGTTGATCTTTTTATCATATGAGGTCTACATCTTTGACGACAATTATATACTAGAGCTGTCGCCTATGTGCAAACTAATACCCCCGCATTCCGGCCTGCTAGATGTCACTGTAGGGGATATGCCTATAAAATGTTTGATGATTTTATCGGGCATTATATTGCTTTTCTATGGATTTGGCCCTGCCCATAGTGCCCTGATAACCTTTGCTTCGGTCCCTACTAGTTTTAGGTACATGTTGCTTTTCTCCCACCCAGGGTATGGGGACCACAAAATTTCCAAGTCCAAAATAATATCTGGATCAGTCCCTACAACTTTCAAGTACATATGTCAATACAATAAGTTAACGGGTTTTTAAGAAATAGACACTATATCGTTTTTCAATAGTTTTGGTCCGCCCATAGTGCCCCGGGGTGGGACCAACAAATTACCAAGTCCAAAACAATATTTACTTCAAATGTTTCAGTCCCTAAAACATTTGGATACATATGCAGTTTTAAAAAGTCAATGGTTTTGAGGTAATGGGGATAATATTGCTTTTCTATGGTTTGGTCCCGCCCATAGTGCCCCGGGGCATGGGAAAAAAAGTCCAAAATAACCTCTGGTATAGTCCCTACAACTTTAAAATACATATGTCAATGCAAAAAGTTGACGGTTTTTAAGAAATAGACATTATTTCAAGAAATAGACATTATATTGCCTTTCAATGTTTTGGTCCCGCCCATAGTACCCCAGGGTTGGGAACTAACAAATTTCCAAGTCCAAAATTTAATCTTTATTTTGGGATTTACAACTTTGAAATGCATATGTCTATACAAAAAGTTGACGATTTTGAAGAAGTAGGCATTATATTTCTTTTCTATGGTTTTGGCCACGCCTTGTCACAATATAAGTGCCCGAGGGGCAGGTAAAAATTGACGGAATAATATGATCATATCATTTGTAAAATGTGTTAAAAAATTCATCAAAATCCATACGTAAACCTGGGAGGAGTAGGGGGTACAAATTTTTTGTCTACAGACAGACAGACATCCTAATTTTAGTATATACCCACAAACTTCGTTTGCGGGGATATAAATATACATTAATCATGACACCAATGATCACATACTGCAACATAACAATTGTCAGACATAAACATTATGTCACTCGATCCAGTTATCCCCCATACTAAACTATGGATTTACATGTACAATATACCCTTACCCATATAAAGTCCACCCGACAACGTTAACTTCCGTCAGAAACAAGTCATGCATATATGCAACACGAGGTGTTAACCAAAATTCGACCAGAAATATTTAGGGTATCTGAGACATCGAGGGAGGATATTGCTGACCGATAACTAATGATATTAATCAATAATGACAACATGCGGCATTATGTATTTTTATAAAAGTTTAATATATGGCTATCTCGAGCTCAGTTACGCCTGCAGAAATTTACGCGCTACCAAACATTGATAAATAGAATTATATATCGAACACTGATACTTTAATTACAGAATTAATCATGGTAGGCCTATAATGGTCGAATTCCTGTATAAAAGAGCAAGGGAAACGAAATATACAGAACCCTGCAAAGAATTGATATGTAAAATTACTGTAAGTCAATAATGCTTGATCAAGTTGCAATATGGCGAATACTTATTACTAAGGTAAGTGTAGGCTACTCTTGGTTCCCTGGGCTGTGTGGTTATCAGAGAATGCAGATTGGCATTCTGAATAGAACTGTTTTATTATAACCTTATATTTACTACTTATTTCAATACAAACAAATTGCACTTCCTCAAAAACTGGACAAAGCGAGTATAATATATGGGTGATATATCTAACACCATTCTGACATCCAGCAGTTTCCATATTAAGTCTACAGCAAACCACTTTATTCAGTCAGTTTGTTTGTTGTTGTTTAACGTCCCACTCAAGAATCTTTCACTCATATGAAGACGTCACCAAATGCCGGTGAGGGATTTCAAATTTTAGCCTATGCTCGGCACTTACGGCCATTGAGCAGTGAGGGTTCTTTAACGTGCCAACACCTACTGTGACACGGGACCTCGGTTTATAGATCGCTGATTCAATGTAAGCATACACACATGCACTAAATACTGATAACAAATTATTTCACATATTATTCTAAACTTGGGCATTTTAAAAGAAAGTGTACACTTACATGATACTGGTAGATTTGTCTAAAATTCCTTTGCCACACCCGTCAATATCGAACAGAATGCATAAAAATCACCTTTTAGCTTTAGGTAATATTTGAACTGGATTTAAGTTTTTCTTTTATTGTTGTTCACTCACCATGACGGTGAACTGGTATTACTTCAATTTGAAGCCGTAAGCATACAGAAATATAACCTTATATATTTTACCTTTAGGAAGTTAATTTACTTCATTTTGAGAATGTCGTCTGCATTACATCACGTGGTAATTGGATACAATGACGTTTATTCTGTAATGTTCCGGTAGTTGATTACTTCCCATTGTTAGCTTATGTGCTACCACAGGGGTGTTGGAGAGAGAGAGAGAGAGAGAGAGAGAGAGAGAGAGAGAGAGAGAGAGAGAGAGAGAGAGAGAGAGAGAGAGAGAGAGAGAGAGAGAGAGAGAGAGAGAGAGAGAGAGAGAGAGAGAGAGAGAGAGAGAGAGAGAGAGGAGAGAGAGAGAGAGAGAGAGAGAGAGAGAGAGAGAGAGAGAGAGAGAGAGAGAGAGAGAGAGAGAGAGAGAGAGAGAGAGAGAGAGAGAGAGAGAGAGAGAGAGAGAGAGAGAGAGAGAGAGAGAGAGAGAGAGAGAGAGAGAGAGAGTAGAGAGAGAGAGAGAGAGAGAGAGAGAGAGAGAGAGAGAGAGAGAGAGAGAGAGAGAGAGTAGTGGCGTCGACAGCAGCGACTACTAGAATAAAGTAAGTGACGATAAAACAATCCAACCCACATTCTGACAACTATACAACATCAGCGACGACATCGACATCCATATCCCCAATTACCCGCCTTTCAGATATTCCATCATTACTTGGTGTTTATGCTTAAAAAATGACCTGAAATGCAGCAGCCTGATCAACACAGGTACATTTCATACACACTTAGAAACACCATTATGTAATAGTTAAAGAGATACCGGAAATTGCGCATATATAATGATTGACAGTATCATGACAGTACCTGCTCTTTACTCCTTGATCTATGTGAGTATGTTTCAATTTTCAATACGTTTGTTTGAATGGTGTTTACGCCACACTGAGAGAGAGAGAACACGCTTACAATGTACCCGGTAAGAGGCCACTGGCCCTCCGCAAGTTAACTGGCAAACTTTCTCACAAAATCAGCTTAGGTTCCAGCTGGACTCAAACTCGGGCTTTCTTGAGGTGATAAAAGCAGATGCTTTAACCACTCGACCATGAATGCCCCACGTATCAAGTATAATTGAATAATGCAGATTTGTATAAAACTACTTGCGTTACGGCTGTGGACACATAGAATCCAGTTTCATTAAGAGATACTGGATACTGTAAAATATATCTTTATAAATGAGACCGAAATGGTCAATATATACAAATACTAAATATAAAAATACTACAGAACAGTATGTTACTAGATCAATAATAAAACTTTTATTCGGTGTAAAGGTGTTTTTGTTTATTCAATGAAATTTATTAATTTATCTACTTATCAATTACTTTGTATAATATTGATTTTAAGCATTGCCATGTATATGCAAACGAGAGTAAATAAAGATTTATGTATTCTAAATTCCATTTCAAAAGATAATGCTGGGCATGGTACCATGAAATTAAGAATTACTTAATCTAAAAACTTCTCAACGTTGACTAATCCTGAATATTTATTGGCTGAGCAGACCAAGTTGAGAATATTCTCAGACTAAAGTAAGTTCTCACGATTTATGGTCCCGGACCCAGGAAAATCATGTTCTCAACATAACTTTAGATGACGACATTGATTCTTCAGATATTTTTGTTTGTGTGGATAATGAGTATGTTTTGGTTTTAAATTAAACAATGAACAACATTCTCATGTAGTAGTGACAACTGCATCGAAGAAGAAAATAAATAAAGATGCATTGAAGAACTTAAAGATATTTTCCTTATCGATGTCAAAGGTAAATGGTTGTGTAATGTTACTCGTCAATGCATGTTACAACTGATCAATAAAAATCGCAGATACCGAAGTATAAATCTTCAGGATGTCCAAGATACAAAATGCAAATCTGGTGAATATTGAACAACCATGGACCCCTGGAAATCCAGAGATGGGTGACATGGAGTAGTAAGCATCCACTGTTGATCGATCACATCCGCCGTGAGTTCAGATAAATTCAAATGAAACAAGCGAGGAATAAATCCTCGTCACATTTGGTACAGACGTCTCAACAAACGCCATCGACCAGATAACTCAACATGTCATTTATGAAACAGAGTAATTACAAGTACCAATCGATAATCAAAACAAGACAATTATACCGACTGTAAAATTTGCGGAACGTTGATATAAAACGGGATTCTCAAGATCCCTGTAACAATAACTTATCAGTAAGTATCAGACACGGGACAAAAGTAACGGAACGCTATCAATTTTTTTCTATATATTTCACATAAAACCACAATTTTTCAAAACAATATTGCAAAGCCATTTCTGATTGCATTTTAATAGTATTTTAACTGTTAAACAAAGAGTTTCATTATATTTTGATTTTTAATTTCTAGATTGAAAATTAAAAGATATGTCTATTCAAACAGAAAGTTGAAGTTTTGTTATAAAAACTCCCTATATGGGCAAGTATAAATGTAATGTCTGTTTTTTTACTTTCTGTTTGAATTGTCAAATGTTTGAAATTACAAATTAGAGAATTACACCCAAATAATAAATGAGGCTTGGAAACATTCTCTGTCAAATGGTGAAAATTTTATTGAATTGTTATAAGAAATGGCTTCAAAATATTTAAAAAAAAAAAATTATTTTATATGAAATATATAGTAGAAATGATAGCGTTCCATTACTTTTGTCTTGTGACTGTAGTATAACAATATCTAAAACGTGCTTTGATCTTTTCATCTTTTTAATATTAACAGTATCCAGTATCTCTTGATGAAATTGGATTCTTAGCATGTGTCGTAGCGCAACATCTGTCAGACAACATGCAATATGCGATATATATTTGATGTCTATCGTAATTTGCCACGTAGATTTCTAATGTTCGCAGCGTTCATACACAGGAGTAATCAGTGCCTTTATTTCACTAGATCTCGATCTTTAGAAATGTATCCGACATTGATCTCATTCTTCTCTATCATAATATTATTCAAGATCAAGTGCATAGTTATGTTTTACAATGTACGTAATTCTATTACGCAATAGCCTGAGTCACGCACTTGGCTTTCGGATTGCTTTGAGTGATACAGCTGTGACGGATGCTACGTGACATTTTAAAACATACATGCTACCAGAAAATGTCTTTAAATTTAAAACATGCCGAATACACATGACAGGAATTTAAAGTTTCACTTCAGATTGGAAAATCTATTATACAGATACGATATTTCATTTAAAGGAGGCGAACATCCACGAAGAAAAAAAAAACTAGCTTGCCCTTTTTACAAACAATGTTACATCGATCCACCATGAAATATAGGTCTATTTGACTTAGATGTAGACTTTCTCTTTGCTATCTTAGATCTACCTTATTTGTTGATATTTGTGCTCCATAGATGGGTTTCTCTTAGCAGTATTTTGCGAGAGTTATTCCCCTTGGACGACCATATTGTGGGTTATCTTGATAAGTGGTTTACATATTCGTTGGAACAAAATATACATTTTAGACACTCAGTTATTTCTTCGCAATTTTGACACAGCAATTCTACCTGCGTCAATAATAGATGGGATTTCGATATGTGCAATGCGTTTTACACGCAATATGTAGAAAAAGTACTCTAGATAATGACTGCAATGGATCTGCAAATGACTAAATAGATTAGTTAATTTAAAAACAAGTCAGTTAATATAAAACTTAAAAAAATGAAGTTTTGGAAATCGGGAAAGTTTTCACTTTTTTTACACACTGTATTTCAACCGCCCGAGTTACGACCGTATTCTGTTATGTTATAGCGAATGATTTATATGATTGTTTTTGTCCCATTCAAATGTCGGACAATGAGTTATATAATGATAACATTGATATCTTTATTTATTTTAACTGATTTATACTTATGTACCTTAGTACTTAGATAAAACTGATAAACTTGTTTTTCAGAATCTGAAGGCGTTGGAGAGTTTAATAAACAAATTTTAAACACGTTAAGGTAACCACTAAAATTGTTTTTATTTTCAAAAGATTTCAGTGATAAGGCTTATAAAAAATAAGATATAATCTTAGTCGGTAGTGTAACTTGGAAGGTGATCCCTCAACGTGATGTCTTACATGTGCTTAGTGTAAATAGGCCCGCCTGCACGCGCACACACAGTTTGTTAAATAGAAATTATCCCTTTAAATGCATACAAATAGAGATCCACTCTTATTAACCAGGCAACCGAAAATGTCTGATCAAAGGATTTAGTGTCTCTAGACCAAATTCACTATTTCTATTTTTGTCAACTCTCCGCTGATATCGACTTCAGCTTGTTTGATTTTCACAACATAAGACAACATTGTAATAGAATTGAAAATGGCCGTTTATTTACATAAATAACATATCAATATAAAACCTAAACTATGAACACAAATATCTAAACTTCTAATATTTAAATGTAAAATATAAAGAAAATGCAACTTAGACTACATAAAAATCAAAGGTGAGGGGATCATTTTTGTCCCCTTAAAAGACAGACAAATAAACAAAAGTATGTTCTTAACTTAGAATACAAACAGAAACAAATTATTCAGGAGTTAAACTTGCCACACAAAGTTGTCAAGGGTGGGAGGTTGGATTAACACTGGGTAAAGAAATATTTACGCATTTTAGAATCATTTTGTCGCCAATCAATTTAAAAGATAATGCACGAAAATCAAGCGAATGTATTCAATAACTTTAGACAAAGACATTGATTTTCCTGATAATTTTGTTTATGTGAATGTTTTGGGTATAATTTTAAGTTGTTCTTCATGTTGAGACCGTTTTTTCCAATTTATCGTATTATGTGACCGGTCAACAAGGGATGCTAACCCCTGTTATGACACGTGATCCCATCTCTACATTTCTAGAGGTATGTGTTTGTTCAATATATAGCAGATTTCCATATTGTATTGGGGGATATAACGAAGATTAATATGTTAGTATCTATGATTTTTATATTCCAATGGACTTGGAGTTTCGAATATCCATTGTTACCTCTTCAGTTTTACTTTTTTAATTTTTAAAATTTTCAATATGAACAATATTCTCAAGCAAAGCGCAGACTGCATTCAACAAGAAAATAAACATTTTGAAGAGTAATAAGATTTTTCCCTGATTGAATCAAACGGTAAATGATTTCGTAATGTGACCCGACAATGTATGTTACAACTATGGCGTGTCAAACGTTGCAATATTCAAAAAATATAATTTGCATTCAAAAATATACATTTGCATTCAAAAAATATACATTTGCATGCAAAAAAAATTGCATTTTGCATTCAAAAAATAAACAAAATAACATTTGCGTTCAAACAATGCATTCTGGGTAGACTGTTGTGACGACGGTTTTCATTGGTTGCTAAATATAACCGGGGGGGATTCATTGTCCCTACTGTCTGTGAACTAAGAGTTGGTCAACTCTAAATCGTCATTAAAATTGTATAGATGCTCATATCTTTACAAAAAATACATTTTTGAACAGCACTTGTTTTGTCGTAACAGATTTTAAAAAAATATATATGTTAATATCGAAAATGAAAGTTTTTCCTTCTTTGAGACTAGTAATTTACTACCGAGAGTAACGTCATGACGTTACGTAATACGGCCGCTTTTGTTACTAGTCTCAAAGAAGGATTTTTTTTTTATTAATGAATATAGAATGCATGTTTATTTATTTCCTATTACGACAAAAAGAGTGCTACAAGAAGATATCTTTTTGTGAAAATTGAGTGAACAACTAATTTAACGGCGACTTTTCGCCAACCAATTCTAAGTTCACAGACAGTAGCTGTGACCGAATCACTTCCAGGTTTTTTGGAGGTTACTGTAGATGTAATATAAACTTATTTATTCTACAACGATTGAAAAACAAGTTCTTATAACTTATAAAAATCAGGTTCTGTGATGGACAGGCAGATCGGCGTCATCATTGCCGAGTCTAAGTTATGGTTCCTCATGAGCACATGCCTGTTGCCGAGTGAAATGCGATCATTCAAGTAAGAGGATTTCCCCGAGGGTTATATTTAGCAACCAATGAAAACCGTCGTCACAACAGTCTACCCAGAATGCATTGTTTGAATGCAAATGATATTTTTTTCGAATGTAAATGTATATTTTTTGAATGCAAATACATTTTTTTTGAATGCAAATGTATATTTTTTGAATGCAAATACATTTTTTTAGAATGCAATTTTTTTTGGCATGCAAATGTATATTTTTTGAATGCAAATGTACATTTTTTGAATGCAAATGTATTATAAATATCTGGACGTGATTGATGCTTTCATTAATGACAGCATCAGAATTATAATTCACGGTGTGTCCGAGAAGCGACTTTTCATTAGAAACTAAGTTTGATTCTCATTCTGCGTTTTCATTTCAAGGAAGTAAATAAAAACTGTAAGACGGATTTCTAGAATCATCTGGGGTCAAACATAGTGTAACATTCTTTAAGTAGATGTAATCTCTGAATAAAATATTCTGCATTCTGATTATATTATAACATCCGGGACAAAAATGAAAATAAAAGAGTAAAACATTTATTGTATATTATTTTATTGTATAATAGCACAGCTATGGCCTTTAGTCAACCATTTAACATATATCGACGGCATTTTGTCGATTTATAATGCCATTTTTGTATACTTCTGTGAATGCAATATATCTCAGCGAACTAGAAGTTAAAGCAAGTGTGACGGTCGGTAGAGGGTGCTTGCTCATCCATGGCTCTTGATTCCAACTTTGGATCTCCATTGATTTCCATGTTTCTGAAATATTTACTTTGGTATTTTGCTGTTTATCTCATTTCAATGTTATATTATTTATAATTCAATATATTGTATGTAGATCTATATCGTACATGTCAACATTATGTTCTCTAATATAATTTATTTAACTACATGTAATTATATATTTATTTGTTTATTTTTGTCATATATTAAGTATTTTTTCTTACATTTAACAATTTATTATCTACATTTATTTATATCATAAATAGGCCAAATAAAATGTTCTTCCAAATTTTGCTTGAATTGTGTGTCAAAATCTGTTCTATATATATTACAGTTTTGTCTCGGTATCTGAAAATACCTATGGATATGAAGGTGAAATATACACTCCTCGTTAAAATATAGATAACCTAAGTTTTATATGGTTGTCTAAAACAGGTGCTAGAGACTGGTATATAATAACAGCTAAGGAAGACGTCACTTTATATTATTTAATGTGTATCTTGTCTCTGTGTTATGTAAATTTGTGTTCCAAATTTCACACGATCAAATACTCATGAACGATTCTAATATACATGATGTCTTATTTAAAGCGATCTAAATCCCCGTTCAGATAGCAAAATATGCGCTCCTAAGTCAAGATTATTACGTCAACTCACGAAGACAATGTTGTAACTATGACACAGGAGTGTGTTTACTCACCTAAGTAAATTTACCATATTTCACTGAGTGAAATGTTGAATTATCTTAGATACATGTATTTATCTTAAAACTGATTTTCTGTGCAATCTTTCACTACAGTTATACAATTATTTTACATTTCAATTTAGACAGTGTTTTCCCATTGATTTACAGTGTTTCTGAAATAATTGAGATCCAGATTTCACCACTTTGCTGTGTTTGTTCTTATTCTTTAAAGTACCTCTCCGATATATTTAACGTTAACTCCTTGGTTATCCATGTATGTCGATTTAATTTCAACTTAATGCACTCATGTCCTTCTGTCGTCTGTTTATTCAAAATCCCATGTTGTAATTTTATGTTTTCGTTTATCTTTTTGATATCTTCTTTCCTTTTAAATATTGTATCAAATTTTGTTTTTTTACTTATTCCAGTTTTCGTTTCTGTATGCAATGATACCCTTGTTTATGAAACTGAAATATACACTTTTCATTAAAACATAGAGAACCTTAATGAGTGATGTTTATGTATATTAATGGGCATTCATGGGCTTAGGAATCCCAAGTGGACAAAGCAAATTCATCATGTAGCGCTAACGAGTTTCATGGAATTTGCCTTTGTCCAGTTAGCATCCATAAGCCCAAGAATGCCAACTGACAGCAGTTCAATGCTTAAATAGTTACCAAAAGCCCACGGTATAATAAAAATAAAGATTACAGTTTATACGAAATGCAAGCCAGTTTGGTTGAGAAAATTGACATTTTCAACATTTCATGTCATGTTATGGTTTTTGATCATAATTTATTACCTTGAAAGCTTGCAATATCAATATGTGGTGATGCAAAAGTTAGCATTATAGCATCATTATTAGGTGATTGGGAAGCAATTATAACAAAACCTCGAATAAAACAAAAAAATCAAATTCCTGAATGGATGAACAGACGGACGGACAGACAGCCGTCGTTTTTTCGACATAGGGACTAAATATAAAACATCTCAGATACCAAAGTATAAATCTTTAGGATGTCCAGGACACAGATACAAATCCGACAAAAATGGACAAAGACGGACCTCTGGAAACCAAGAGGAGGGATCAGGTGCCATGGAGGAGTAAGCATCCCTTGTTGACCGGTCACACCCGCCGTCAATCCAAAGTCAAGTCCTAATGAAATACGTGAGGAACGAATCCTCGTCACAATTGTTACAGACGTCTCAACAACCGCCAACGAAAAGACAACTCAACATTTCACCCAGTGACACAGTAATCGCAAACAAGACTATTATACCGGCCGTAAAATTTGCGGAACGTTGACATCAAGCGCGGTTTTCGATATCCCTGTGTCAATAATTTGTCAGTGAGTAGTTTACATCTGTATATGAAATGTTCATATGTTGAGCGCGCCCTGGCATATCGGATCATTTGTGAAATATAAACTCCATATGCGGGTGACTGTGGGATATTACTACTTAAATGTGGAAAATTTACGGTGGGAAAGCCGAAATCGTCGCGTTTGTCGTATAGCTTAGTTGCCAATTTCCCGTCTGAAAGTTAAAACAGACGACGACAGGCAGGCAAAGGGTAACCATCAGATCAGATGTCCTAAACACGGGATAGTGATTGGTTTATGATAATAGTTTATAAAAGCATCAAATTTCCTCGTTTAACGTGACTGTAACGAGAATTTCACTTTTTTACTTTAATTTGACTGGCGTGCGTTTACGGGTTGCTTACTACTCCATGGCACCTGATCCCACTAGTTTTCAGAGGTTCGTGTTTGTCCAATGACCACCTGATTTGTA
Source organism: Atrina japonica (assembly GCA_030159075.1). Lineage (NCBI taxonomy): Eukaryota > Metazoa > Mollusca > Bivalvia > Pterioida > Pinnidae > Atrina > Atrina japonica. Next base: position 363,485 of record BROG01000030.1, on the reverse strand, counting down.
TAATGTCTCACAATCCTCTTGCCAGTTAATACTTTGGTATGTTTTGCAAGGTGTTGTGGATGCCAAGTATTATAGTAATGATGCAACGCATCTTTATATTGATTACCTAATTGTTACAGAGAAATTGGATAAATGGCGCTGAAATTTATAGTAGATCCCTCCTGATTTTCAAACCAGAAATGCAAGTTGTAATCATAATACGATTAATAATGATAACTCTAATTAATGGTTTTTTGCCCTTATATTAATTTATACACAGGCATTGCAGTTCAGGCCTCTGCTTTTTACATAAGCGCAATTCATCAATTACGCAACAGCTGCCGTAGGGGTATTGATTCTTGTTGGTGCCCCTCTATTATCTTCGAATTTTCATGTCAATTGTATTGTTTGGTAATGTACTTATATGTGTAAGGTATATATCTAAACCTTTAATTTTTACTAGATCCTATTGTAAACTTTGGCTTTCATACGGTTTTTTATCTACTTCTATTTGACGATACATGCATTAACAGTTACGTAATGGTAAAAACAAATCGATTTCAAATGATTTATCAATAATGGTGCACCTTGGCATTTAGATAAAAGACTTAAATCCATCATATGTTACAGCTAAGCTTGTTTCTCTGAAATAGATTGCACTATATTTAGGTGAAGTATTAAGTTTTCACTTTTTCAATTACAAGGGATAATACCAAAAGTTGAAAACAGGTTATGTTTCCACTTTTTGTATAACCCTAGGTCAATCAAAAAGTGAAGAAATGACGGTGGGAAGTTTGATGAAACATGAAGAGAATTTAAGAGAAACATATTTAGTTTCAAATAAGAAGTGTCAGGGTCTTTTAAATATTTTTATTTTGGTTTGTTAGTCGATAGTGTATGTATAGAAAGTGATGACTAACCTTTATGTTTCGCAATGACACTTTTATGGAAAAAACACATATTCATACATATATATCTGGATCTCATTTATTTCAGAAACAATCAATGGGAAAACACTGCCTAAATTGAAATGTAAAATAATTGTAGAACTGTTGTGAAAGATTGCACAGAAAATCAGTTTTGAGATAAATACATGTATCTAAGATAATTTAACATTTCACTCAGTGAAATATGGTAAATTTACTTAGGTGAGTAAACACGCTCATGTGTCATAGTTACAAAATTGTCCTCGTGAGTTGACGTAATAATCTTGACTTAGAAGCGCATATTTTGCTATATGAACGGGGATTTAGATCGCTTTAAATAAGACATCATGTACATAAGAATCGTTCATGAGTATTTGATCGTGTGAAATTTGGAACACAAATTTACATAACACAGAGACAAGATACATATTAAATGATATAAAGTGACGTCTTCCTTAGCTGTTATTATATACCAGTCTCTAGCACCTGTTTTAGACAACCATATAAAACTTAGGTTATCTATATTTTAATGAGGAGTGTATATTTCACATTCATATCCCCAGGTATTTTCAGATACCAAGACAAAATCTGCAAACAAGGTAATTATACCGACCGTAAAATTTGCCAAATTCTGAATTTAAACGCGATTCCTCATGGCCAAATAGCCATGTGACAGCAATTTATCAGTACGTAGCTGCCTCTGTACATAAAATTATCTGTGGCATATATGTGTGCTGGATTCAAAACAGTATGCTAAGTAAACAATGTTTTTTAGATATGTTACAATTTTACAGCAATACAATACCACATGTACTTAGAATGGTTTTATTTTTATAATTGTCTCGGATGTAACAATATCGTGAGAATTAAGGATATTTTAATCGAGATAACATCTACAATAGTTAGGTGTACGTTTTCCTCATCGATAATTCAAGAAATACGTTTCACGGTTTTGAATTACACTCTTTAAATGAAAAGGCATTATTGGGAATCAAAGCAGTCAATGATACTAACGAGAATTAAATTGTATTATAATTCTGACACACATGTGTTGATGTTACCATCATTGAAAAAATCTAAACATTTTTTTCCAGATCTTATCCATTATAGTATTAACATGCATTTGTTGATCACGATGCATAATCCATTACATTTTAATTCGCATGAGAAAGTTACAGATGAAATACAATAGCGGTATGAACTAAATGTATTATAGATGTGTTTATTCTGGTGTTTTTCGGGGATTCCCGCACACGTGATAGTGTGATGTCATCTGAAAGTACATTACCTTTTCACATAAAGTTGTAATATACATTCCTTTATATATATATATATATATATATATATATATATATATATATATATATATATATATATATATATATATATATATATATATATATATATGTGTGTGTGTGTGTGTGTGTGTGTGTATGTGTGTGTGTGTGTGTGTGTGTGAGAGAGAGAGAGAGAGAGAGAGAGAGAGAGAGAGAGAGAGAGAGAGAGAGAGAGAGAGAGAGAGAGAGAGAGAGAGAGAGTGTATAATTTTAGACCAATGTGTTAACATTAACGAACTCCTGTGAGTCAATATTCAAATACAACAGATGCCGAAATGTTGTCATGGAAAAGTAAATAACCTTTCCTATCAGTCATATGTGTTTAACGTCTACAGTCAAGACCAACGTAGAATATAAAATCCTCACCAGTTATCTGTAAAATCGGTTTATCTTCTGTATAACAAGTCTTTCCATACAATTCATTCAAATTTTGGTGTAGTTAAACATGATATTAAAACCAGAACCCGGTTACATAACACATTGTTAAATTTGACCTAAAGTTAAACTATTGGTTTCGTATTGGTTAACATCACGTTAAAATTAATAACCTGTTGTGCAACCGGGTCCAGGTTATTATGGCGACTCTAAATTTCCGATATATTGACTTTAAAAGATTAACTTTACCTTTATGATAACAATATATCACTCAGTTATTTGCCAATGAAATGATTCTACTCTGAGCAGGTCTATGAATATCTGATTATTTGGGAGACAAACATAATATGGAGGCAATAAAGGTATTTATCTACTTAAATGTTGAAAATTAATGATTAAATTACGGAATCATACCGTGGTCATTTGTCGAAAACGATAATCTTGGTAAGAAGCGGAGCTAAGTTAAATTACGATAAATGCACAAACTGATCTATACAATGCTGTGCACAAAAGTATTCACCTTCATACAAATATTATCTCAAACTCAACTTTAATTTTATGATTTTACCATGCATTTTTTATCGAAGCCATTCCAATTTTTTTACTGTTTCGCGGCCGATGGCAGATTGGTTTTTGAGATTATAAAATACAAACACTATGGAACTAATGTGAAACATAACCCTGAAATGAACATTTATTTTTATAAATGTGAAGATTATTATTTCGTAGGTCATTTATATGTGTGGAATTTTAATCTTTAATTTCGATTTTTTTTCTTTCAATAACACATCATGATATCACTTAAATATGTGTATTGGAATTCAATGTGTTCTCCTAAAATGCTTGTTTTTTCTGTCGTTTTGTGTTTTTCCTGATAGAGAGATAGGTTTTTTTTTTAATTTTAAAGCTGACGCTAAACATAAAAACAAAATTTGAAATGGCCTATGGATGTTATGCTTTTTGAAAAAAATCTTAATTTTACTTTTACTGATTGTACTAAGATATGCCGGGTATATATTTATCACGTGACATCATCTTTATTAGCTGGTGATATCAGATTCTTTTCAGTTTTTGCCGATACATCCACTCCCTGATTTGGCTATCAACCACGTATTGTCACTTTTAGTTAATATTCATCAAAAACAATCCCTACCAGGACATTTTTGTGTATTCATTGATATAACAATTCTAATACAGTGTGCAATGAACATTGTTAATTAAATTCACCTCATTTAAAATTACACATTATACAGTATATAACGAAATTAGATACCAACAATATTTTTGTTTACCATGGAATGACAAAAATAAAGGACGGTGTAAAATCAGGTTATAAACAAAATTTCATTGATGAAAATTTCTGTTGACTTAAATATAAAAAGCACAGATGCTACAAGGTGGTGAACATTGGACAAACACGGAAAAACTGTAAGATCCGGGGTTGGGCTAATGGTTACATATCTTGCCTACTAAGCATTCCCGTGCCACATTCAGATTTGTTACATATATCAGAATGAGAAATCAAATTATTTGGTATTTTTCAAGAACAAATGTTTACAATGATTAAGTAAACAATACGTAGTTGTATAATATCAAGACTGTTTGGGTGAGTATTTAATTTTGAGAAGTACCGTATATAACTACGGGTAAATAATTTGCTAAGCCTATGACGTGTTTTCATTAATGCGGATGTAAACACCTATAAAAGGCCAGCTCACGCGCACATATATCTCAGTCATACTGAACATACAAACATGAAAACAATAACATTGATGTTGTTGATCACGGTCAGCGGGGCTTCGGGGATCCCGTTCTGGCAGCGACTTTTCCCCAATACCAACGGATTGCAACAGAATGTCGCAGATTTGAAAGAGTATGTGGAGCAGTTTAGGCATCAAACAAATGAAAAATTGGATGCACTTAAAGAGGACACAGAGATATTGAAAAAAGCGTTGAATATAACAAAAACAGGTGGAGGTGGAAACAATGGTCAGTTTGGTTAATTATTAATCTAGTCAGAATAATTTATAATACCACTGTAATTCCTCAAAATACATTTATATCATATTCAAGCTCAACTGATAAAGTCATATTGACGGATATGATCGTCTTGAGCATTTGTTTTGGTCTTTTTTTGTAAAACTTTGGTATTATATAATAATATTTAATACTTTGATAAAGTGTATTTCAATTTGTGTCATTCTTTTGTAAATTAGTGTATATGATTTTTTGATAGATGGTATATTATATTATGTAACCTGAAGATGACAAAACTATGTATGTATTTTGACAAATTTTGTGTTTTCAAAATGTCTTTTTGTAAAAACTGACTGTAATTTACTCGGCAATAAAGACATAAAATGTTTCATTGTTTAGATAATGTCTTTATAATCTCTAATTTCTCTAAATTACACCGAAATTCTCTCAATATTCTCTTATTTCTCTGGGTCTCTTTTTTGTTTCAATCATTTCAGAGGTGAAACTATATATATATATATATATATATATATATATATATATATATATATATATATATATATATATATATATATATATATATATATATATATATATATATATATATATATATTTATATAAATATATATATATATATATCTACTAATATACATATGCACAGATATTAATACTTTAATGATTCGATGAAACACTTTCATCATTGGAATGACAATGTTCGGCAACATAGACATCGCTGTCGAAACGTTCATTTTTTGAATGCGTAGATGGCCGAGTGGTTAGGGCGACGACCATAGGATCCAGGTCGTTGGTGCTGAAAGTCGAGAGATCGAAGTTTATAGGTGTGACTTGTTATTCTGTATTTTTGTTTTATATATAAATGTCGGTATATATATATATATATATATATATATATATATATATATATATATATATATATATATATATATATATATATATATATATATATATATATATATATATATATATATATATAATCTTTTGTATTATGATACATTATCCTGGTTATATTCCAGTTGTGGACCAGGGGATACAGAATGGAATCAACTTCCTGTTAAGTGCGCGGGACAGTGACTATTCCTGGCCTCCACGTCAGAATGCCGACGGGATTTTGGGGTTACGTCTGGGAGATTTGGCACAATTTCCTTTGACGAACCTTGATTTTCTGTTGAGTGTCTATGCTTTGAAAACAGAATTACTAACTGTTTTAAAAGAGTAAGTAAATTTTAATTAAGATTATATATATACATGTAAATGTTGTTCAGTGTATGTATGAGTTATGTTTGATATAGCCAAATAGGATACGCATGTCAAGAAAACTTTATTTATATTTATAAAAAAGCATATATATCCAGCAAACACATGTTATTACTTTGACAACGAAGTGTGCTGGTTAGCTACACAAGCAAATGACGTACTACGTGTAAAACCATGACACCCAATCACCTTTACACAAAACGCATGTCACACTGGCACTATTGTTGATGTCGTGCCATTCAGGTTCCATAACTCGTATAATGACTCAGTATTAGAGCGTATCAAAAGGGACCTACGTGTCTGAGTGGTTAGAGCATCACGCTTTGAAGATTGAAGTCTTTGACTTCTGGTCAGCGCAAGTTAGAACAACATTGGTCTCTTCCCGGGTACATTTTGAATGGGGTTTCTTCTCCTCCCATCCAAAAACTGGCCGCCATCATTTTTGTTGAAAATTTGTTGAGTATGGCGTGAAACTCAAAAATTAAAAAATATACTATCAAAAACAAAATCGAGTCCAGTCTTGTCATGCGCAAGACTTTAACAGACGTAGTAACTGTTCCCTCGTGAAATGTGCACATAGATTTTTCGAAGTTTTTCGAGTGCAAGTTAATGGGATTAGACTGGAGAATCGATTTTCGGTCACGGCATTCGCAGGGAAACGATGTTTTGTCAATTAATTATTATAATTTTCATATATGTGGTAATGCCATATATCCCAACGAACTAGAAATTAAAACACAACACAATCAAGCATATACGCATCATATTTGGACATTTTCCTGTCTATAGAAACAGACCGGAATTACCAACCAGGCTGTACGACAAACGCGACGATTATGGCTTCCCAATCGTCAATATACCACATTTCAGTAGTGATATCCCGCAGTCGCCTGCATATGGTGTTTATATCTCACAAATGATCCGATATGCCAGATAGTGTTCTACATATGAACATTTCATACACAGAAGCAAACACTGATAAGCTGTTATCACAAGGATATCGAGAATCGCGCTTGATGTCAACGTTCCACAGATCGGTATAATGAACTTCCTTGCAATTACCTTTCACTAAATTTTTCACTAAAAATTCACTAAAATTTCACTAGTTTCACTAAATGAAATATTGCGTTGTCTGTTCGGTAGCGGTTGGTGAGTCTTCTGTACCGGTTGTTACGATTATTTGTTTCACGCCTATTTCATTTGATTTTGACTATAGACTCACGGCGGGTATGACTGGTCTACAGGTGTGCTTATTCCTCCATAATACCTAATCCCACCTCTAGATTTCCAGAGGTCAGTATTTATACAGCATTGTCCAGATTTGTATATTGTATCCTGGACAAACTGAAGATTTATACTTTATTATTTGTGAATTTTATATTGTTTAATCTAAGTATCATTTAACAATACCACAAATTAATGATAATTTCATTTAATTTCAGCAACCCAGACATGAATGATAATACTTGGGGGCATGGACTGCTTGGCAAATATGTCACCGCTTTGAACTCTGTGTGTATTAGTCCACGGAACTTTTCTGGTGTCAACTTGCTTCAGATTCTAAGAAATCAGTTTTCGTCCTTCAAACCTTTCTTCGAAAGTCAAAGATTTGCTTTATCTTGGGTTGTCTTGGGATTGTGTACTTCCGGTGAACCTGTTGTCGATGAGGCCATGCAAGTACTGGCTGCGAACCCAGGAAATTATATATTCGGAATAGGTTAGTTTACGTACCTATTCGACAAGTTTAACAGAACAAAAACTACTTCCTTCTGTTAGTAAAAATGTACATTTTTTTTATTTTGCTTTGATTTGTAGTTGTTTTACATCTTGTCAAGAATTTTAAAATTACAATAACATGGAATTACACCAGCTATAGGTCAGGTGCAGCAAATTGTGGGCTGTGCTATGGACTGAAGTCCATGTAGTAATCGTTCTTTTACCTGCCACTTTTGTTGTGACATGGAACCTCGGTTTAAAGTCTCATCCGGAGGACCTTTTGACTTTTACATGGTATGCCGAGCACTTAGTGGAGGAACAATCATTTTTACATGACCCGGTAAAGTGAATCGAACCCGATACCTCTCGAGAGTCAGCCCCTTTACCATTATAACATCACAATACAATTCTTTTATTACTGTTTTTAACGTTATAAAAGCACTTTACATATATATTGTATGCCAACAAAAAGTATCACCAATACATAAAGTCTACGATTTACAATAAATGCATGGATCTTATACCGGGTTGTAATTTTCTTCAAGGGTGACACTTTCATATGAAAGTCTATAATATCTATATAAATTATGCCTCGATTCCTCTCGAACGAAAGGTGATATATCAATGATCCCCTTAACAGAATGTCTGCTTTATTACGATCTTCTTAGATTCTGACCGAAAGGAAAAAGGTGGAATATATTTACTAATTACTTAAGTGTATTTTTTCATACAGTCATTCAAACAAAAGCGTTCCACCTTAAATATATAGTGTTAATATAATTTTAAAATCATTCGTTATCGGTACATTCTGTCTTACAGACGAAGCATCGATGATAGTCATGGCACTCTCATGCGTCAATGACAGCAGCTACCTATCGGCACAACAAGCTGCTGAGACGTTCATCATTAATGGCCGCCAAAGTGACGGAATGTTTGGAAACGGATATACAACTGGACTGGCCATACAAGTATGTATTTATCAATGTCTTTAAAACGTATGTTTTGGAAAGGTTAATGACTTATAACTTTATCCTTAAACAAAATTGTTCTTAAAATTAACATATGAAATTTATGAAATGTAATTGAAATAAACATTAGTAAATAGGGTAATATGTTTATCTAAAAAAGTATTGTGTATGGCACGCCAAAATTACATTAAACCTTGTTTTTCTCACTTAAACCTAGTATTTCTCCAGAAACCTGGTTTTTCTCCAGTTAATGTGGGTGAGGAGTTTAACCTACTTTTTCTCCCGGTAATTCTAGTTTTTATCCTAACCCACATTACTCGGATAGTAGCCAAAAATTACATTAATACTCATTATTGTAATTGTGTCGCAGTTGAACCTAGTTTTTCTCAGTTCAGCCTAATTTTTCTCGAGAAAAACTAGGAGGTTGAAATAATTTTTGTGACTTTGGCGAAGTCAAACCTACCTTTTCTAAAATTTAAACCTAGTTTTTTCCAGTTAATGTGGATTGCTGAGAAAAACTAGGGGTACCTGGAGAAAAAGTAAGTTTAACTTTGAAAAAAACTAGATTTAACTGTGAAAAATCACACCAAAATCACAACAATTAGTTTTTCTTGAGATAAAACTGGTGTTTCTCTAGTAAGGATAGGTTATGTGTTAATACTAGTTTTTCTTCAGTTAATCCTAGATTTTCTTCAATTAATCTTAGTTTTATTTTTTTTAACCTACATAAACTGGAGAAAAAAATATTTTAACTGCACCAAATTTACATTAATACTCACTAATGTGTTTGTGGTGAAGTCTCGACAAAAAGTAGGTTAAACTCTTTTTTAGGATTTTGGCGTCATTAATGTGGGTAACTGAGAAAAACTAGGTTTAACTAGAGAATGATTAGTTTTCATTAAGAAAAACTAGTTTTAACTCATTGATGTGATTTTGGTGTGCCATAATTATGTTACTAAGTAGAAAATACTGTACATGAAACATATACTTTATATAATTCAGGCTTTAACAAGATATTCCGGAAGCGACGTTAACGTGGGTGCAAATATCATATTGTCTCAGGATCAGCTGGCAAGATACATCATCGGTAAAATTTTCTATGGTGGCCAATCTATTTCTCTCAAACAATATATCTCTCCATTTTGGTGTCTATCTTTCATTCTGCGTGTTTGGAAATACTGTTTTAGAATCAAGCAAAAAGACTTAAAGATAAAAGTCAGACAGGCAAACAGACGCATAGCTTATACATAGAAGATATGAAATTAAAGGTCAATATGAAATTTGGATATTACTAAGTATTGGTTTGGGGTATTACTAAATGTTAGTTTGGGTATAAAAATGTGTTAGTTTGGATGTTGATATGGGTTATTACCAAAATACTACTGTAATGGTTCGCTGTTGTAATGATAAAGTCAAAAGTTAGATTCAATATATATTAGCAGCTGTATTCTATAACACCATATCTCTTATCCATCTCGCTGAAATTTCAGGAAAATTTACCAATGTCGCAATAGCAAATCAAGTTCTTCCTGCACTGGCTTTGACTTCCTATGCAGACGTAAAGGACATGTGTCCTACCCAGGAAACAACAACAACACCAGGTAATGCAAATTTAATCTGATGTTCTATAAAAAGGTATATCAATATGCATTGTAACACAATAACAGATGTTATTATTGAAGTTAGATATCATTTTAATAATTCGCAAATCCTGTACAATACATTTGATCTGTCATTGTGTGTCCAATGTTCCAATGATTTATATTTTGTCACTTGAACCTTCTTACTTTCAATATTTTAGTATCTCTGATTTCTTCATTATACAACATTAGTGACAAAATTAAGATCATTACTTTACACGTTGTCCATTTTCATTGTCTTCGAATCTTTCATAGGAAATTATATCTTTTAAATGATGAGCCTCTTGTTATGAATTCCAGAAAAAAGTATATACATTCAGCACTGATAGCTTCTGTAATTACTTCTTTTTCAGTTCCTACAACTACACCGACAGGTCCCCCATTAACACTGCAAATAACAGTTCAGGACACACTTGTTAACTCCTCACATGTTAACAAAACCTGGAGCGTAACTATAGATGAAGGAAATAGTGTGTATGATGCGCTACTGAAACTACAGAGTGAAGACCCGGAGTTTACGTAAGATTTTCCAATATAACTTACTGTAGAATTTGTACATATCATAATTGTATGTGGTGCTGTAGGACAGGATTAGTAGCCAAAGGTCACATCATTACATGTGTAGGCAGTAACATTTAATCAGTTGAAACGTTCTAGTGAGGGGTTATGGAATAAAATCAAATTCATCTTTTGATAGCTTAGTCCTAGCATTGTGTTTATCTGAATGGAATTACAGTAAAGCTTATCTATAATGCCCAATACCATTTCAATCGCCACCTCAATTAACGCCACAGTTTTTGAATGTCCACTTATCCTATTTTCCCTATAATATCATTAAATTTTCTCTATAATTTCAACCTATCGCGAAATCTCTTTATAATTCCAAATTTTGGCTGAACAAAGGATGACAGTGTGACAAGTTTATACTGTATATGCGAAATTTCTTGTATTCTTGATCTTACAGATTCGTAAGTGAATTGACAGCATGGGGACAATCCATTAAATCTATTCTTACAATCACCCCTGACAGTAACAAGAACCAATACTGGAGTTTCAAAAAGTATCCTGACATCAAGATGAATACAGGTAAAATATCTAATACGCATGTACACATTGACATCAAGATAAAAACAGGTAAAATATCTAATACGCATGTACACCCTGATATCGTGATAAAAACAGGTAAAATATGTAATACGCATGTACACCTGACATCAAGATGAAAAATGGTAAAATATATAATTCGCATGTACACGGTGATATCATGATGAAAACAGGTAAAATATCTAATGCGCATATACACCCTGACATCGCAATGGAAACTGGTAAATATCTAATACGCATGTACATCCTGACATCGTGATGAAAACAGGTTAAAATCTATTACGCAGGTACACCCTGGCATCAAGATGACAACGGGTTAAATATGTTATACGCATTTGTCTGTGAAACTCAATAGACATAAGTTCTATCAAAATTCAACGTGATTTACAATGAGATAAAATTATTTTTATAATGGAGAGTAACCTGGATTTTCACTGCCATTCTTAATGCCATAGGAAGCTTAGTGGTTGAATATCTGCTTTGCAAGCGAAAAGTTCCAGTTTCAAGACCTGTTTTCAATTGTGAATAATTGTTCGCTATGTCATCGCCATTGACTAGAGTGAAAAGAAAGTATGTGATGGTCCGTTATACAATGGTACCTAATTTCATAGTCATTGTGTAGCAAAATGCTTGTCATTGTTTTAGCACATGGCGATTAATGTAATACTGGATTTAAAAAAAAATAAATATACAGGTAATTGACGTTTAAAAGGTTTTTGTAATATCATGAGGTATCATTTTTTCTCTACGTATTCTTTCCCCTCTAGTAAATGTTTTATAATTTGAATTTTCTATTTTACTTCTTAGGTGTCAGCAATACATACCCTACCGAAGATACCCACTACCTCTTTATAACTGCAGATTGGACTGTCGCTTAATGATGTGGACTAATCGAATTGTGTCTCAGGTCTGAATATTAGAAATCCAAATATATTTTGTCGCATAACAATGTTTCATGTTTTCTGTACAATTGTTCAATTTTATAACATGTTTCATTAATAAACTATATTGTGTACACGTAAAGTGATTTATGTTTTAATTTTAAACTGCATATAGAAAGGAGCGCATACAGTACCTTGGTAATTTTCGATCGTCATCACAGAGGAAGACGGATACATATCTTAGTCGCAGTTGAGACAGAAAGAAAGAGAGATAGAGATTTAAATTTGATGGTCGAATGTAAATACTTTTTTGCGAATTTTTTTTCATTTATTACACTCTAAAATTGCATGTATTATTTAAATCTAATTTTTAGCAGTTAAACCTAATTTTTCTCCGTTGAAATCTAGTTTTTCTCATTTACTCATATTAACTGGAGAAAAACTAGGTTTAATTGAAAAAGACAGGGTTTAACTGCACCAAAAATAAACAATGACCGAAACAGTGCTTTTTCTGGAGATCAGATCAGTGGAACCTACACTTTCCTAAGAAAATAAACTGAAAAAATAATGAGTATTAATGTGATTTTAATGCGGTTTAACCTATTCTTTTTCTAGATAATTCAAATACTACTGTTAAACCTAGTTTTTCTCTAAACGTGCATACATTGGATATAGTAGGTTTAACTGGAGAAAAACTAGGTTCAATCCATTAGTTTAATTTTGACGTCACATACATGCAGTATTAGCAATTTAGCAATAGTTTACTATTGTGACGTACGCCGTGATAGCATTATGTGAACAGCTTGTTTTGACGAGATGCCAAGGAGTTGCTCATGGCAGGTGAAATGACTTACGGCGATGAATACAATTTGATAACATTCCGTGGCATGGCCGATTTGAATATGTCATTTGTTGATCTGACAAAACAACTTTGTTTTATACACACGAGGCTGGTGTATGTAAATCAATTAGAATATATCAAAATTAAACAAAACATAGCTGATTTTCACGAAGACATCGTAAAAATTTTCGGATTCACACATTATACTTTTTTATAACCTACTAATCAAAATTACTGCACACACGAAATTGTTCATGAAATAACAAAGTCAACATGATGCATACGCCCCTAAAAGACCATTTTCGAATTGTCTCATTCCGTTCAGTTTTGTCAGAAAAGTTTGTACTCAAATCACGTGATTTGAACTGAAAGTCGGGCAAGGTTATTCAGGTTATATAAAATTTCCATAGACGACATCCGGCGATATCTAATTTCAGCTCATCTGCAAGGTATTACTTTTAGATAAATTACATCTCTGGTAAATCTAAAAAATGTTATCACTTTCCTGTAGGCTATTTTTCAAATCTGACACCTATTACTTCATGATATTCACAATTCAGGTCATATATGATATAAACTGCTTATCCGGAATAATGATGCCCCACTTTTCTCTTTGAAACTGTACACTGTTATGACGTACCGTGACCTAAAACGACAATTTGAAATTGGTCAATTAGTGGTAGGCAGAATATATGAAAACTTGGGGTGTGCTCGATTCACCACGAGAGTACTGTTCCAGTACAGTCTCAGAACATGTTGCAATGGAATGTGCCAGGGCAGAAAGTAATTATTTCAAAGATAGCGATAAAAAATTACATCATCCCGTAAGTTTATGACTAATTGCCAAGACTAATTGTACTTTAACTCTGACTTTTGTTCCAGCACATTTGTGCTGCAAAAACCTTTGGATAGCTGCGAAATAAATGCTGCCGGGACATTCATAAAAACTACTGTAGATGTCATCGCCGAATTTTTTAACTCCCGCCTCCACTATTCCAGCTGCACCACCTTTTAGCCTGGTATAATTAGGACTTGTTCAAGATAGCGTTCCAGAGCATTTGATTGTCTGGAATGGCCTGGACAGTGAAACGAACACGCTTCTTGAATATACCAATCATGGTCGTTCCATTAATAGGGAGTTTACGTAAAACATAGCGTTTAGTCATGTATTTCATCATAGACTGTAAATACAGTTGTTTTGTGGATATACTTTTAAACCACTACCTAGGTCGGGAAATACTAATTTTTGTTTTTGTTTTTATTATTTATTTTCAACTAGGTATTCGTGTTATACGATTCCATGATAGAACATGAGCTGTAACCTTTACAGGGGTAAGGTCTCATGAGGGAAATTCAAAGTAGGGCGGTTAATTCTTCAGCTTCAGTTCCATCTTCAAATCATCCCAATGCCCTGTTTCTAAACTTAATTGCACTTTTATTGGTTCAATCTCTTTTCTATTACTTTTTGTGTTTGGTGTATTTGGTACATGGCGACCTTTCTTTGCCTCTTTCCAATCAATCATGGTACTAATGAAAACAAATGACTGTGTTTGTATATGCACTTTCTCATCTGATGTCGTCGTGGATATAATGCAATTTACCGTTTTAATAGGCCATTTTCGAGTTGTCGCATTCCGTTCAGTTTCGTCACAAATGTTTGTACTCAGATTGCTTGACGTCATCTGAACGTTTGGCAAGGTCGATTCAGGTCAGGTATTTTCATTGACGATATCCGGCGATATCTTATTTCACTTCATTAGCGAAGAATTAATTTTAGTTAAATTATCTTTCTTGTAAATATTGAAAGTGTCATCACTTTCCTGTTAACTGTGAATTTCAAATCTGGCACCTGTTACTTCATGATATTAATATCCCTGGTCATAAACTGCCTATCCGGAATATATTGATTCCTTACTTTTCTTTTTGAAACCGCACTCTATTATGACGAATCGTGACGTAACAAGACAACTCGAAAATAGTCTTTTTTTGTGGGGGTTCCACTGAAAGTGGATGTTGTATTTTTATCTCATATTACTTAAAAAGAAAGCAACATACCAAAATTTTATTTACACGAACGTATTATATCAGATAAAACTAAATTGAAACTCCACAGGTCTACCAACGTAAAGTGGCATTTCCGGATTCAGTCAAAAAATAAAATAATACGGTCTACTTTCCAAAAATAGGTTGTACAGGTAAAACATATTGCCTTGCACATACTCCATGCATTACATAATCTCGAATACTTTTATGTCGACAAAAGTAGCTTCTCACCTCTGTAATGATTTGATTTATACTCGTTGTGTTTGTAAACATGTGCCATTTTACCTTGGTAGACCTTTATCTGAAATTTCGTGAGGATTTATAGTCTCTTTAATGGAGGTGCATTCCTCAAATCATTTCACAGTGATCTATCACAGATATTTCACTTAGGAATTTAAATATAAAAATTTCAGATACCAAAGTATAAACCAACAGAACGTCCAGGACATAGATACAAATCGGTAAAAATGGACAAACACGGACCTCTGGAAACCAAGAGGTGGGATCAGGTGCCATGGAGGAGTAAGCATCCGCTGTCGACGAAAACGAAGATTACTTCATATACCTTTTTTGCATTGTTAAGATATTGGTGGATAATTTTAAATATATCATGTTATACAGAAGACAGCATACACCAACCTAACGTGACATATTTCCTATTCAAACATTGAAAACAGAAATAATTGTAACACGTATTCCTTACGTATCATTTATTATTTATTATTGGATTCATTCCAGAGATACTTGGTTTTATTATTCACCATGTTTACATTTCATTTTGTCGATACGGGAATGTTGTTAAATAATATAAAGCCGTTGTGCTCAATAATTCTTGAACACAACAACATACAGTGACTCCCTTTTATAGAGTTTGACTTTTTCATGCACAATAATATACAGTGACTCCCTTTCATAGAGTTTGACTTTTTCATGCACAACAATATACAGTGACTCCCTTTTATAGAGTTTGACTTTTTCATGCACAATAATATACAGTGACTCCCTTTTATAGAGTTTGACTTTTTCATGCACAATAATATACAGTGACTCCCTTTTGTAGAGTTTGACTTTTTCATGCACAATAATATACAGTGACTCCCTTTTATAGAGTTTGACTTTTTCATGCACAATAATATACAGTGACTCCCTTTTATAGAGTTTGATTTTTTCATGCACAATAATATACAGTGACTCCCTTTAATAGAGTTTGACTTTTTCATGCACAATAATATACAGTGACTCCCTTTAATAGAGTTTGACTTTTTCATGCACAATAATATACAGTGACTCCCTTTTATAGAGTTTGACTTTTTCATGCACAATAATATACAGTGACTCCCTTTTATAGAGTTTGACTTTTTCATGCACAATAATATACAATGACTCCCTTTTATAGAGTTTGACCTTTTCATGCACAATAATATAGAATGACTCCCTTTCATAGAGTTTGACTTTTTCATGCACAATAATATACAGTGACTCCCTTTTATAGAGTTTCACTTTTTCATGCACAATAATATACAGTGACTCCCTTTTGTAGAGTTTGGAATTGGTACTGTTGAGACCGAAATTACATTATATTTGTCGTATTCTAATGGACATGAAGATAAAAGATACAACAGAATCAAGCACACACTCTTCATACTTAGACATTTTACTTACTATAGACACAGACGGGAAATTAGCAAAAAAAATCTATACGACATACGCGACGATTTCGGCTTTCCCACCGTAAATTTTCCACATTTAACTAGTAATATCCCACAGTCACCCGCATATGGAGTTTATATTTCACAAATGATACGATATGCCAAGGCGTGTTCAGCATATGGACATTTTATTTAGATGTAAACTACTCACTGACAAATTATTGACAACAGGATATCGAAAACCGCTTTTTATATCAACGTTCCACAGATTTTACGGTCGGCATAATAGTCTTGTTTGCGATTACTCTGTTTCACAAGGTGAAATTCAGAGTTTCCTTTTTGTTGGCGGTTGTTGAGATGTCTGTACCAATTGTGACGAGGATTCGTTCCTCACGTATTTCATTTGGAATTGACTGTGGACTGACGACGGGTGTGATCGGTCGACAGGGGATGCTTACTTCCCCCATGGCACCTGATCCCACCTCTTGGTTTCCAGAGGTCCGTGTTTGTCAATATTTACCAGATTTTTATCTATATCCTGGACATCCTAAATATTTATACTTTGGTATCTGAGATGTTTTATATTCTATTATACATGGGTATTTTTATTCATATTTATTTTTACTTCTAACATATGAATATTCAAATATCATATTGCAGAGATGGTGGTTTTCCGGTATTCACTATATTTATACTTCCTTTTAACTGCTTTCTTATTGGACTTTCTCGTATTAACTGCTCCCCTCGTTTCTACACTTTGATAGATTGTGTATATCAGTTTATGATTTTGAAGCCACTGCACTCCAATAATTCATTGTATTATATTGTCAGCAGTTTAACGACCATATTACTACGTCGCCGTTTAAAACTGTTTGTGATTTTGAATGGTGCTTTATGCAACACTCGACAATTTTTCAATTATATGGCGGAGTCCAGTTTTTAATGGTGGAGGAGAGAACCACAGAAGAGACCGACCTTCCGCAAGTAAACTTCCAAACTTTCTCACAAATGTCTGATTAGGTTACAGCGGGACTGGAACTTCTGCTTTGACCAGAAGTGAGAGATTATATGGTTTAAAGCGCGATGCTATTATCACTCGGCCACGGAAACTCCCGTTTAGAACGACTAGAAAATGTGGTTTTTTATTAAACCCATTTGGCAAATATATATATATATATATATATATATATATATATATATATATATATATATATATATATATATATTCTGGAATACTTCAATCAATTATTTTTTTCTATTAAACTATGAATGATTTTTATTATTGCCTCAGTTTTTTTAAAAAGTACATAAAACGGGATCACATAGGCATTCTATAAATAAACGAAATGACTAGGACTTCATACATTACTGATGCTCACATATTTATGTGTCGACAAGTAGCATGTCATTCAGTTATGATTCAATTTTGACTCTTTGTCTCGGTAGACCTATACAGTTAACTGCAAGTGGCATGTGAATTAATACGCATTTCACGTAGACATGTGCACGCACCAATGATCACGGTAAAAACAACTTTTATCCCGGGTAAAAATGTTTGATTGGTCAGAATGACTTGATGGTAAAACGGTTTCAAGCAGGAAGAAGAAAACTAATTTAGCTTTCAAGAAAACTTGAGACTTGGATTAGAATAAATGCTTTTTGTTATACAAACGGGAGTATACCACCTTTAATCAAAGGTAGCGACACAATAAATTGGAACGTAAGGTGTATGAATATCAGACACAGATATATATTCAATTTCACGTAGATACAG